>CAJNOP010003216.1:1988-13887 GCA_905250075.1 Rotaria sp. Silwood1
CACCCACACCCACACCCACACCCAAACCCACACCCACACCCACCCACACCCCACACCCACACCCACACCCGTTACTAAGATAAACTAAACTCTGAATAACTAGTTCAATTGATCCACATCGGGTAAGAATAAGTGATTTAAGATAAGGAAAATGAAGAATATTTTCATCATTAAATAACCATTGATAACAAAGATCAGAAGACATTGAATTTGTTCCATCAAAATGAATACATTGAATAGAAGAAGAAAGAGATGATGAATTTAAAATCAATGAAAATAATATAGAACAACATTTATTATAAGATAAACCATGCGTTGTGACAAGGCCGTTGTTCAACTGATTGTCATTTATCGAAAGAGTTAAACATATAAGAGAATTGAAGCGAATATTTAATGACCATAAAGATGTTAACATATCGTAGCATGTTAGACAAGAAAAAATATGAAGAAGAATTGCATTAGGTAGTATTTCGATTTTACTAATCATCTTGTCTAAAAAGAAATTTTTCATCGTCAATAGGCATGTCAGATGAGAAAGTTGGTGTAGATTAACTTTTTAATGCTGTCTCGAACTTCACATTTTTTCTTCTGTCTAGCGTACACTTTTGTCCAAAATACTTCATATTTAGAAAAAATAGTCTCTAACTTTGAATTTAAACTTATTAAATTTTTATGGAACGTCTTAAAATTTAAAATTTAAAATCTTAATAACTGAACACAAAATTCAAAGTCGGCTATGTCAGTATTAATTTTAATACTTGTCTAGATAACAGAAAAACTCTTTATGCACTTCGTCTTGTATATAATGAGATAAAAGTTATAACGTTCATTCCGTAATCCAAATACTAAACAAACCGGTAACTATTTAATACTGCTAAAGATCTCTTGATAAAGGCATTGTACTATAAAAACTTGATTCTTTAACAAAAAAAAAGCATATGAAGCCACATTTTATAGAACAACAAATGTGTCTATAAAAGCCTGTTTTGTAAAGAGAATCTTCTAGTGAATGTATAAAGATCTTTATTTTAGTCTCTATTGAGTGACAGAAAATATTCAATGATGGTTTAACAACGTCAATTTATATATTTCAAATCAATATGTATTTTAATATTAGTTCTATATTCATAGAATAAGATAGGAGCTTAGAAATGCACTCTTAAGTCTAATAAGAATATTATTTAACAGACGAAAGCTGAAAATTTTCTTTTATGAACAATATTTCTCTAGTTCGAGTAGGATTATCGTTGATGGTAACAATTCGAAATATAAAAAGACTACAAACGATAGAAGATTATTTTATTTCTAAAGTATCAATATATAAAACAAAAAACATTACCTGATTATATTTAAGTGCATAATTCTTTTATGTTAGTTAAAAAATACTACATACCGGATATTGTGTCATGATATTTAAACTGTAGTACTTTCGTGATTGTTCATTAATATATACCAGAAAGAAAAAAAAGTCGTCTATCTCTCATACGAGCTTAACGAATTTGACGAAAAAAAACTCCTCCAGTCTATCAATACACAGACATATTGAACGGATGACCGTCTGATGTGATAGAAAAAATTGCTATACTTTTTTTTGTCATGTTCTTGTTGACGATGGGATGAGTGATATTTCAATATCGGACATACGGAAAAGACAGAAAATAAATGTATATTGAATTTAGGAAAAATAAGCATTCGCTCAGTTCTTTTGGCTTTATATAATTCAAAATTGAAAAATAAAAAAAGACAACGGTTTTATGTGTTAATTTAAATGGGCCTTTAAAAAGTACTTAGAAAAATATGGTTTCTATGGAACACTTCATATTATTATAAAGTTTTCATAATCAATTCTGTTTGTATGTATATTTATAATAAATCAGAAAAATCTAAATTTATCGAGTTTTAGTATAATTTTAACTATGATTGGATTTCAAATAATGATTTAAATATATTTATTATATTTCTTTTAAATAATAAAGGAGTACGTTGATGATTTTTTATTTTTTCAAAATTCCGTATCTATCAATTATTAATTTAACAATTTTTTGCTAGTCATCAAAGTAATTTTTCAAGTTGTTCATGAAGATTTCGAACAAAAAAAACTTCATATTTGTTACTATTTTAGTATCTGGCATTTTTGGTATCTTATTAAGCATTGCAAATATGAAACATTGAATAATTACAATTATATTGAAATTTCTCAATTCATATTCACTTATATTACTTTCTCGAAAATTGTTTACAATAAAACCGAAAGAATCTTTTTGTGCTAAATCGTTAGGTGGTAACGAGATTTAAAAAATTTGTAGGAGAAAAAGAAAAAAGATTTAAAATTGTAGATGTAGATTTTTCTCTTTTAATTAGCGGGAGTATTGTGGAAAAGTTTTTCACTATTTACTGGAGATAGGAAGTTATTACCGTCTCCTGAAATGATTTTCGAATATAACAAAACGAAAAAGCACATGTTCGAGACGAGAATTTCAGTAATGATCACGTTTTATCAACATAAGTTAGTTAAATTATTATAGACTTTGTTATGTGAAAAGGATTAGAAAAAGAAAACTAAAAGAAATCTAAATTGATTCTTTTCTCTCCGATAACTAATCTATGTTATCACGTATTTACGACACTAGAAGACAATTATTACCTTCTGAATATGTGTCAAACAACGTAACCACTCAGCCATAGTGTTTTTCTACTTTCTAGAGATTCCAGATTTTCGAACGAATCATCATTTTCAATTTGGACTTGAACCTTTGTGTACACAGAAAACTTGATTAGAGAAATATCTATGAGAACAATGCAAAAGTTTTGAACTAAACCTCATCGAAATTTGAGTAATTCTAGACATAGAGATCCTTTTTCATAGTTTTATGATTATTTTCTCATAGAAGAAGTGCAACAAGTTGTAATTTTCTACCAGTCTAAAAGAATATAGTTTTTATAATTAGAAGTTTCAGTGATGAAATCGACATATTAAAAACTCAATAGCTTCGTCCTATGCTAATATGAAGCACAATTCTTTTACGATTCTATCTAGTAACACTTACAAAGACAAAAATATCATCGAAATTTAAATGGACGATCTAAGAAGATTCCATCATGAACGATGGACAATATCAACTTTGCTCAGATGAGTTACCATATATAATAACATCATTTGGTAACTATCGTTATTGATCTAATGTACCTTTAATAGTTAAACAGAAAACAGAGTCAACAAAAATGTCAAAATTATTTTGAAATATTGCACTATCACATAAAAAAAAACGTAGGAAATTCTTCGAGTTGATTATTTTTTTTAATAAGATATAGATTTTCAATATATATATATGTATATGTATCTTCATTTCTGATCATTATTTACTGTTGCAAGATAAATATTTTTTAGTTTAGCCATTTCAAAAATAGTTTACGAGAAAATAAATAAATTTTGTTGTCAGTTATCAAAATCCAAATCATGTTCTAATGTAATACGAATATATTAATTGATCAGACAAGTTATTGATCTTTTTTTTCTTTGAATATACTCTGATATCATCTCTATAATATTTTATATTGAATATCTGTACTAATTAAACCACTTTCAATTTGTTTATTTCAAGTATGTTTTATCAAATTTCATTTTCTACGAAATGGAAACCAGATTTTATTGTTAATAACGTTAGAACGTTCTTAATAGTATGCCATCGACAAATTAAAGATAAACTTTTAGAATTTCATCACATTGAGATAAACATCGTACGAAATAATAGTTGTCTTGTAAAAGGAAACAACAAAAAAGAAAGCAAAGTTCCATAACAAGCAGACAGAATAAAACTTTCAAAGAGAAAAAAACTTCTTACTGTTGGAATGTCATTCATGAATCATCAAAATAGTCTACTCAATTCGTCAATCATTAAGAACTTCGTACCATCGAAAGGAAACTATGTAGTAGATAATATATGCAGTATCATATGTTATGTCAATATATATACATAATCAATCCTCTGTATTGATACTGATCGTATTTCATAGGAGATTCAATTGATATCAAAATACTTGGATTGTGCTAGTTATTCACGCTCTGAATTCAAACTCGGTACTCTGATCGATTTCATCATACTTGACTTATGTTGAATGATGCAGAGTCATGCACAATCGTTCCCATCGAATATATGTATTTACATGTAGGAAACTATTAATCTGCGGTGAATCATTGCTGTCATCGGAATATTCTCATTTAAAATAGTAAAACCTGACTTGAACACTTTGATTAAAAGCTCGATTAATCGATTATTATTGTGTTTCATTTTTAAATATACGATCAACAAGAATATTATCTTCTTTCTGAAAGAATTTGTGTTCTACTGTTCAGAATATAGATTTCTTTCTTTTTTAAGATCACAATCGTTTGTTCCCTCGACTGAAGGTGTGGGTTTGGGTGTTGGTGTGGGAAGCCGATTAAAGACAAAAATAACACCCGCCCACGCCCACACCTGCAAGTCGGAAGATTGTATGGGATGCAAATGATTAGACTTATTAAGAAACTAACGTGTTTAAAATATGGGCTTCTCATGAGTTATCCGAACAAAGATATAAAGTCTTTACGCTGTGCATTAATTGAGTAGTGAAACATTATAATATGTTGATTATGCACGTCAACTTTTAACATAATCATCAGATTCACTAAGAAATGTGTTTCCAAAATCAAGATGACATTCAAAGATTGTGAAAGAAGAGAACACTTTCTCTACAAAAAGCACTAACAATGGAAGGGTTTGTACTGATAAGCAAAATGGTTGACCATGCTCAGTAGGGGTGTCAGTTTCGGGTTCCGTTCCTGGGAACGGGAACGCGCTCCGGGTTCCGGGTTCCTAGGAACGGGAACCCGGTTGAAAATTCATTTCTATGCTTTTTTGAACACGCTCGAGTTTATAGACATACTTTTTCTTTCGTTTTGAGCAAGTCGCTCCGGGTTCCCGGGTTCCTGGGAACGGGAACCCATACCGGGTTCCGGGTTTCTAGGAACGGGAACCCACACTGGGTTCCGGGTTCCCAGGAACGGGAACCCAAACCGGGTTCCCCAAAACTGGGAACCCTACCTAAATTTCTGTTGTGAACGATTTGCAACATGGTTCCTCATTCTTAGGAACCCGGTGCGGGTTCCCGTTCCTAGGAACCCGGAACCCGGTGTGGGTTTCCATTACTGGGAACCCGGAGTGACTTGCTCAAAACGAAAGAAAAAGTATATCTATGAACTCGAGCGTGTTCAAAAAAGCATAGAAATGAAGTTTCAACCGGGTTCCCGTTCCTTAGGAACGGAACTCCAAAGTACGGGAACCCTGACACCCCTAATCGCCAAGCGGTCAAATACAAGAATGCTAATTTAGATAAAATCGGAAACCAAACGAGCGATTGGAAGAAAAATGTTCATGACGATGTAAATATTATCTTAAAAAACCAATATAAGAAACTCTTTTGATCTGTTTATTTTAGTTTCGAATAAAGAATGACGGTTCTTTGGTAGAGTTCAATTCTGAGTTGACCGTTAATCCAAAACTTATCTCTCAAAGACTCAAAAGTACACAAGATTTCAAGGCATCTGATGAAAGGTCACCAACGCTGAAGATTAAAATTTATACAAAAATTCTGACAATTGTTCGACAGAGACTTCTAATAATCAATATCTATGGCTCAATTTCCACAAAAATTACTTATTTCATACTCTTGTATTCTCACTTCTTGTCTTTTCATTTTCTGGCTTCTATTTTCGCAGTTGTCACAACTTCTTCCCGAACGTACTTAAACTTTTCATTAGATATTTTGTATAATTTTAGAATTACACTCGTACAATATTTTAATAATACAATGTTCTGTATCTTTAATTTTCCTTCGTACAACAATTAATCCGAACAGTTTTTTTCATCAAAGCAAATCCAAATAGTACATCAAGACTTGATGGGTTGTGGGTGTGGGTCAAGGGGGAAAACACGTACTCCCGTACTCCCATCGTACTCCCTGTACTCCCATCGTACTCCCTGTACTCCCATTGTACTCCCGGAGTCCAGGGAGTACAATGGGAGTACGAGAGTCCAACATAGGGATGGGAGTTTAACTTTAACGTTAACGTTAAAGTTAAAGTTAAAGTAACATACTTTAACGTCAAAGCAAGGGAGAAATCACGTACTCCCGTACTCCGTGTACTCTACTGTACTCCCGTAGTCCCATTGTACCTCCTGGACTCCGGGAGTATACCGAAGTACAAGGAGTCTGTGAGATACAATTCTTATGTAGGAGACCGTATCACAGGCACCTTCGTCAACCACTTTAAATATTCCTATTTCTTCTTGAATGGGATACTCATAAGACCTCATGGCCTACTCTTTGGGGGCACCCATAAGTCCCCGTGGCCTATCCTATGGGGTCACTTATAAGTCCTCATGACCTATCTTTTGGGAGTACTATAAGTCTTCATGGCCTATCCTATGAGGGTACTCATAAGTCACCAAAGGCTATTGATGTTTGGTATTGTTAAATTTTCAAGCGCTATCTTGCGGTAGTTCTAGTTACTCTTCAAGCATTATTTTGTGGAGGGATGTTGGATACCACTAACTGTTCAAGAGATATCTAGCGTTAATCATCATAGATTTTCAAGAGCTTTTAGGTAGAAACGCAAACTGTGATAAGAACGCCACTCATACGTAAGAGGGAAATAGCAGACTCCCAGATTTCGTACTGCTAAGGGATTCCTCAGGACTCCCAGAGACCCCTTGGGACTTCCGCGGACTCCTGGGCTTCCCAGGATTTCATGAGATTTCTTCGAATTTCGAGGAACTTTATGGGACTGCCTGGAACTTCCCAGGATTTCCCTGGAACTTCTTTATGTCTTCTCGCTACTTCGACATATTCGGGAGTAGTAGCACCCACATGTATTATGCTGGTTGACTGTTCAGATCAAAGGTTAAGGGTCAAAGGTTAAATACTAATGGGAAGAAACTGATGTGTACAGAGCTGCGCTCCTGTATTTTATGGGACTCTTAGGGACTCCTTGAAACTCCTTGAGATTTCTTGGGAATCCTTGGAACTTCTCGGGACTTCCAGGGACTCGTGGAGTACGGAAGTCTGCTGTTTCCCTTTGCTTATAGTACTTCCATAAAATAGCTCATGAGGACTTATGGGTACCTCCATAAGATAGCCCATGTGGACTTATGAATACCCCTATAAGATATATCGTACTTTCAGGATTTCAAGGATTCCCATTGTACTCCCAGGGATTCGGAATCTTGGAAATCCTCTTTTCCGCCCTTGCGTTCAACTAAAGAAAGACGAAAAAGAGAAATGCGGCGTCTCGTCCACTAGATACCACCCTAGTTGCTTTGTCTACTGAATAACCTATTATTCAAGGGGAAAACGGCTGACTCCAGATCCATCAAAAGTGCCAAACACGTATTAAAAGCATCGGAGTTGGCTCACGAGAATCGCAACAAGACTCAGAATAACAAAATTAGGTATGAAGTATGACTTGGAGTACCAGAGTATGGCTCGGAGTATCGGAATATTTGTCGGAGTATTCAAGTACTCCCGGAGTATCTGAGTTTGGTGGAAATATCAAAGGGTGAACCCATTTTGAGGTGTTTACAGCTAATTGCTTTGTTGCTTCTTTTCGAGCATTATGATTCTCAAACGTGAAATGAAGTGTGGCCGGAATTACAGCTATTGACTACTGACTTGAAACTCCCGTACTGCGATACTTCAATAATACTTTGATACTCCGGCTCGTATTCCAGTACTCCGATGATACTCCGGCGATACTCCAGTACTCCGAGCTGAAATTCAACACAAAGAGTAAAGTTGATAATTTGAATCATACTACTGAGACACATGATGAAAGATAGTAGATTCTCACTGAAATGTCCATTGCGAACAACACAAAGCATCTCTTAGCTGCTGGAGTACGATGCGAAGTACGGTCAGGAGTACCGGAGTACCAGCTAGAGTATCGGAGTATCTGAGATCTCGGAGTGCCATTTCCCCCCTTGCTATTATTCGAGGTCGTTTAAAAATTAAAATAAGGAAAAAAGCAGCCTTGCAATACTTTCTCAAAAAATATTCGGCATAAACTATTACGTTCGTTGTACTTCCATGTACTCCCTGTACTCCGGGAGTATTCAGAATATGAGAGTACGTGTTTTCCACCTTGGTACTCCCATAGGATAGCCAATGGAGACTTATGGATATCCTTACTGGATAAATCGTACTCCCAGGATTTCGAGAATTCCGCTTGTGCTCCCAAGGATTCAGAATCATGAGAATCTGTTTTTTCTCCTTGCGTTCAACTATAACAAAGACGAGAAAGAAGAATGCGACGTCTCGTCCACTATATACCATCCTGGTTGCTTTATCTACTGAAGAACTTATTATTTGAGGTCGTTTAAAAATTAAAACAAGAAAAAAAGCAGTCTTTCAATGCTTTTTCAAAAAATATTCGGAATAAATTATTACGTTCGTTGTACTCCCTTGTATTCCTTTGTACTCCCATGTACTCCCGTGTACTCTCAGTACTCCCTGTACTCCAGGAGTACTCCCGTACTTCGAGTACGTGATTTCCCCCTTGGTGTGGGTGTGGGTGTGGATGTGAATGTGAGTGTAGACAGTAACTAAGAACAAACCCACACCCACACCCTAAAAGGATTTAGGAGAATGCAACGGATAACATACCTTTTAACCGTTTTTGAATCATATAAACGTTTTCATAAACTTTTTCATAACGAGTATTTTAAATTGATGAACCGTTTTTTTCACTATTCTTGGGGGTAGATAAAAGGATTTAGCACATTCTGATAAATGGTAGAAAAAGGTATATTATCTGTTGCATTTTGATAAACGTTTTAAAGGTATATCATTCTGCGCTTTTTCTCAGTGTACTCTGAAATGGTCTGATAGAGATTGCACCAACTCGAGGATGGACCGATCCTAAGATCTGACCTTCCTCAGTTTTCAAAATAGCAATAATTAAATCAAAAAGTATACGAATAACTTGCTCTTAAAACAAATTCAACATGCGCTGTATGATAGATTCAAACCATACTTTCAGAGTGTGTTACATGTGTCGTACTAAAATGTATCGTGTCGTCACTGGTGCAAATGTGTCGTAACGAGCACCTCGTGTCGTGCTTGAATGTGTTGTACATTGTGTTGCAAAGTGCGACATATGCGACAATTTTTATCATAGTGTGCAAGATTGATTGCGGAAAAGCTAGAGCTGAGAAAAACAGATTGATCTATTTCGAAAAATTACAGATCGGTTTGTTTTTCGATTGAAAGAGTGCCTGTTCAACATAGACGAATCCCATTTTATTCCAAAAGAAAAGATTAACAAATAATTAATGTGAACTACACTATACGATACTACACTACATTTTTCAGCCTTGCAGATAACGACGATGATTTCAATCAAATTCATGAAAGAAAGTTTCATATGCAAATTCGGGAGAGCTACAAACAGGATTCACCTGAATTGTATCATCATAATAAGTGCGTATACACCACTCTTCTCTCTTGCCAGTCTTCATATCGATATCTGTGAAGTATGAGAGTTGATGTAATTTGTTCTTGTCATATTTGAAAAGAGCCAAATTAGGATTGTCATGCTCACAATCATAGCTTGTTATTAACGATTTGAACGTACCGTAGGCAACTAAAAGAAAGAAAATAATCAGCGTTTTAAATCCAACTACAATATTATCGTCTCTTTGTTCAATATGAAGGTTTCTACTTATCAAGTGAAAATATAACAGGATTTATGGTTTTCAATTCTCGTGTAGATAAACGGTTTCAACTGTATATCGTTTATGAGTGAGTACTCTTTGATACAAATGCACGAAAATTTGTACTTAAACAGCTGAAATATTGTTGATCAAAGACTTCAATGAATGCAAACTTTAAGATTTTTTGATTCAGAAAGTCACAAATACAACCGAACACGGAGATGTTTGTAATAAGTATATTTAAAAATCCTACTGAATATATTTAAAAACTTATTCATATCAGACTTGGAACCAGGCCGGCAGATCGGTACTGGATCAGCCGTTGTGCCGACCTCGGTTCGGTTCAACTTTCAAGAACGGCTAGTCTTTACCGGTTTTTTACCGGCCTTTTTAACCTTTTTGGCTACTAAAGCTTGCTTATTTTGAGTTTTTTAACAATTTTCATGGTGTCAAGAGTCAAAAGATATAAGCCTGAAAGTTTTCCACTGACAAAATTTCAATCTTATACGAAAGACCAGCTCTAAATAATCACAAACAATTCCATATCCTACGATCAGAGCTTCATATTATGTTGAATGAATTTTTTATGCTTAAAAAAAAGACACCCAGATTTTACAAGTTGATATCGGCCTAAATTAAGGCTTTTTTCATGTTGAAATTTCGAGTTCATTTTTCTAAATTAATTTTAGCCAAATTTCATAGAGTGTCTCAATAATTACTAGTGCTCAGTTCATTCATTCATAACAAAACATTCGAAAAATCAGTTCTGTTGTCAAGGTCTTTCTACTTATTAGCATCATGCAACCGCGATGATACTGATATATTAAGAAACGTTAAATGGAAAGTTTCATGTAAAATCTACACGCATTAGCTCACTGTATCTTTCTCTCTACTGTAGCATTCTTTCAGGAATTGACATATCTTTCAACTATGTTAAATAGCGAAGTATTTCAACTGAGAATAGACTAAATCTGTCAATTGTAGAGAAATCGTACCATTGTTTCAAAAAAACACACCAGACAGTCAACTATTGTTGAATGTTAGCTGCTTTTAGTTTATAGTCGAGACTTTTTGTAAGAAATCTCGGTTTCTCCTTAATATTAGCATACCATACGTGATACAATAAAATAAACGTTGTGGCTAATTATTAGATGTTCTCAGAATTGTATCAATTTGATATTGTATGTTTCTGTAGAACTCAAATGACAGTCTCTTTCATGAAAGGACTGGTTGGTAAGTTCATACATGTAGCAAATCAATTTTTCGTTAGTTAAATCTAGAACTTTGACCTACCGGTTTGTCGCCAGTCAACTTAAGTATTGTGACCGGTCGATTTTTCGCCACTCATGTTAAAAACTTGGACCGGCCGATACCGATCGGCCCAGACCGGTCCACAATAATTCCGATCGGTTCCAAGTCTGATTCATATAATAAAAACTATATTAGAAACAAGTTCATCAAAATCTATTTTATCACTCCAAAGAATTACAGTACTTGTCCGTAATTACGACGAGAAAATTTTCACTTATCTTGTTGGACGTGGTTTGCAGCCATTTCATTCTACACTCTAATGAAAATATTTTTATATATGCATAATCCTTGGATCTTTCTTTTTTAAATGGAAGGATCGCGGCTTTTCTCGATCATACAGCAACAGAGAAATCAGCGGTCTACAATCATGAACTACTGTCGTCGTAATTAGAGACAGTGTCCCTAATTACGACGGCCAGCTAATTTTTGTCCCGAATTGTAACGGATTCACTAAAATTGATGTACAACTATACATGAAACAAAAACTAATTTTTATTTTAATAGTCCAATGAATACTGATCATTTTCCACAACTTTATTTTATATTTCATGATAAGTCGATTTTCTTTTGTGCCTGAGATCTCTCTCAGGTATTCGAAAAACATTTTTTTGTCTTTATTTTATATGTGGTATTTATAGATACATAGAATTCAGTGTGCTGATTACGAATATCGCATTTTTTTTTCAAAAAATTAGTTGCCTAATAAGAAAAATCTTGGGCATTAAAGGTAGGTCTAAAAATCAGTTTTTGGCCTATAAGAACATCAATATCCTTCTAAAACTCTTTGAGAAAAGGCTCATTCGACACAGAAGGGGTGTGGCGGGTGTGGGTGTGGGTGTGGG
>CAJNOP010003217.1:0-13886 GCA_905250075.1 Rotaria sp. Silwood1
AGGTTTTTTTCAGACGTCATAACTTATGCAATGTTCGCCCATTGCAGTCAGAGACACTATCGGTATATTTTAAATCTTACTCGGAGTACCTATAACAGTAAGGAATCGAGTTGTTTCTTGCTAAAACTTGACAAAGTTTTTCGGATGCCGGTTCAAAAATGGCGACTACCCGAAGAAAATTTTTTCATACATTTGAAGGTGATTATCTCTTTTCTCTCTATGTACCAATTGATATGGCTTACACGTTTCTCGCCAACCGTTGTCATTGATGTCTATTTATAGACATTATTGAAACGATAAACTCGATCATTTGGTTTTATTGTTGTCTTAATGCTATTGAACAGAGTATCCAACATAATCGCAATTGAAGAAAAGAGGTGAAGAACCAGAAGTTGCCATTCACTATTTCCCCTCAACTCTTTGAGGTATAGTTTCGTCAAAAAGTTATCAGTTCGTAGTATTCAGATTTCGAACAAACATATTTCGCCGAATATGTTCAAACATAGACAAAATCGAACATAGCTTGCATAGATAATATTCGTAGTCTTCTGTAATAAGCCCAAATAAAATCTCACATTTCCCCACGAAGAAAAACTTTCTACGTTGGAATACTTTAATATACTTTTCTTTCAAAACTAATCTTACATTGATAACTTTTTTGTAGATGTCGAAAAGAGGACGAAATAACTTCGATATGCCTTTTATATATAGAAATCCTAGGAAAGTTTTACTTGTCCAAGTAACAATTCTAAAAATGGTGATTGTAATGGCTTGATCAAAGTTCGACGGATCTGAAATTCTGCAAGAGACTATTTTAAAAAATATTGTTAGAAAACATGTTGAAAGTCTTCCATCTGAAAGTATTTATGCAACAGAATTGAAGACAGAAAAAATAATGTCTATTAGTTTTGATAAAAATCAGCAAAAAGTAAATAACCGGTAGCTTTGATAACCGTTTTAATATGCTGCAGTATCCGCACAGTGTTTTCATCGAGTATAACTTTATCGTTAGATATGTTGTGCAGTCTCCCCAACATATCAAACACATTTATTTAATAGTTGAGAAATTGTTGAAATGGCATAGAAAAGTTGTATCCTTATACGTATGTGGACTGAACGGATTCAGCAGAAATACTGCAGGAACAGTTTATTGTAGAAACTCTCCATTGTTAGAGATTTATTTATATGTTCATGCTGGGTATGTGTTCTTCCTTACCTACTATCTCTTCTTAGATTGAAATGGTTAGCATGAACAACAGCGCTGAATCAACTAAGTCCTCATTTCCACAGAAAAGTGGGTTTGTCAGTTCAACCAACAAGCCAAAGAAGACAGCAAATGCACAAAATGCAAGAGACGCTCAGCATAAAATTATCAATAGAATAAAAAATTATACGTTTCAACAGAATATGTATGACTTTTTCTTTTAATGTAAAATATTGTCGTTGTTGCTCTTTCCTAGGAAGCTTTTTTATTGGTTAATGTTGGATTTCATACCCAAGCCTACCTTTGTATTGCCTATGATTACAAGTATACTTACGATCATAGGCATACTGGTAGTTTGCTTTACTTCACCAAAATCACCAGGTACGTACTTGTTGCTTTGTATTCTTCGTATTCAACACGATAAAAATCCACAGTTTTATTCGGTTCTGTTTCATTTGTATTGTGACTCTGGGTTAAAACACTCAAACCATCTGGCGAGAACAGAATTATAAGCATTACGACTGCTTCACTTTTCCATTTCAAATATCCTTTGACGAACGCGTATCAACTAAGGTGATCATCATCAGTAAATTTGATACTTTGTCTCTAACTCGAGCCTTCCTATTTCACTTATTGGAAGGAATTATAGATTAGAAAACGATTCCAGAAAGCATCATCACATTGCCGCTTTGTTCTAGAGAAACGCAGATAGTAAGTTTCTCTAAGACGAAGTTTATCGCGTTTTCTCTTAGTTTTTTCATATGTCAATAAAACAACAATTTCACGAGCTGGTTTCTACAAATTGTTGTTACGCATTGTTACTTATTGCTGAAAGATCAATTTTATCTTATTACATTCTCTAAAATCACTTCTTCTATTGTTTTTGATGGTACTCTTTCACGTCACTAAATGAAAACAGCAGCTTATCCTTGATTTCTTTTTCTCTATCTCACCGATATATTCTTGAATATAATAGAAATACGAAAGAATAAGAGAAAATACAACTCAATTCTCATAGAACATTACGAAAGTAAATATTTCTTCTCAACGGCACATATCTCTATATTTTCTCACTTAATGCTACCGGTAAAGGAATATAAGTAGTATGCATATTCCATCTCTATCTTTTTTCGTTCTGATATCAAGTTTGAATGCGTATATATCTTCTTTTCTAGTATGTTCAAGTACATTCGTTTTCTTTTTCAATCTTTCTTTTTTATTCATGTATGTTCTCACAAATTTTCTAGTGATTTATTTCCGTTACAGCTCTTTCAAGCTGTAAAACTTTGTATACACGTTATAAAATAATACTTTTATCTGACTAATAACTGATCAGTAGTTGATCATTTTCACAAAGTGGACAAATAGTAAGCACATTTCTATTTTAACATAGTTCACATATCACGATAATAAAAATGTGTTATAATTATTAAACTTAACATCACACAAATTGTTCTGTAATTCACTATCTTCAATCAGGTCTGATAAAGAACACATTTTATTTAATCTCTATGGAAAGTATACCTCAAATACTTGAAACGGAAACCATATTGGATGATGATAATGAATAGGACGAGCAAGATTCCAAAAATGCGTTCACATTAGCATCGATATACTCCCATTTAGATGAATCTTCCTCTTCTATAAACTCACACGCCTATATCTATATTCTGCTTTTTCCACCTATGATAAAGTGCGCCTGACAGAAAAATCTTTTTTTGAAAATTGATCCTGACCCACTTTAGAATGTTAAAGATACTAGCTTCAAATTTGAAGCAGACAGATGCCATGAAAAGAGTTGCATTGATGGGCCAATGATTCATTGTTCTTGGTGCAACAAGAACATGATTCACTCTATTTTCAAATTATAATCATCATTAGACTGATCAATTCTTTTCTTGATTTTTTATTTTATTCTCATTCTTCGTATCATTGTAATTTCCTTATTAAGAAAAACGTTAGGTTAAGATCGTCTTTTTTTATACGATAAGCAGCAAGGTGTAAAATGAGTTTGTAAGAAGTTAGCTCGTGAAAATATTCCTTTATTGAGATATAGCTAATATTACGAATTCTTTTGGGTTTTTTTCTATTCTATAAGTTCTACTGACGAGAAAACTTTGAGCTCAAATAACAGGTATTTATGAGTATGACTTCCATATTACTAAGGTTACTAGTCAGTGGTAAGTACTACTTGCTAGTGAGGGCATATTGGTCAGTTTGATTTTTGTCTCAAACAAAGCCTATTTGATGAACTTTGATCTAAAGTGTTCGAAATCATGAAATCCAGAGGAGGAGCACATAAGAAAACGAATTTGTCTACATCAGAATTTTCGAAACAAGTCTATAACGGCTGAGGTAGATAAAATGGCTACACTTTGCATTTCAATTTTCAATTACTTAATACCAGGTTACATTTGCTTTGCAAATGGACAAGATTTTGAGCGATCGAATTTCGACCGTGAGAAAAATTGTCGCACAAAATTTTGTTGCTTTCGAAAATAAATACAATAAGCTTTACTGTGCAAATTGTGGAGCTTTTCACAGTGCATCTAGTAGTATATTTTGTTTTTTTCCACTAAAAACTATTAGGTGATAAAAAGATGAAATAAGAAAAAATGAATTCATGTTGTACAAAGAAAATCTTGATTTCGCATGGTCGAAATTAGGTCTCTCGAAATTCTGTGCATTTTGAAAGAAAAAATTACAACGGTTAAAAAAGTTGGCCCATATAAATCGTAGAGTTTTTCACGTTGCATCTTGTGGTATATTTTTTCTTTTTAATACAACGTATTAAGTGAGTAAAACTTAAAATGCAAAGTGTAGCCATCCAATCTGTCTCATACGTTATTTCGATGCAGAATGAGATAGCGAATCATTGGACACCGCATTTAATCTGTTTAAAAAGCTAATCAATGGTTCCTAATCCAGATTAATATACCATATTGTCACTGCACCCAAACGGCTATATCCAACAATACGATAATTATAAGCTGAATTTACGATGAACTAATAGTGTTTCTATAGGGTTTGATGCAGTTTTTGACGGACTAACCGTTGGTGTAGTTTTCTTCTAGTTATTTTATTAGCTAAAGCCTTTCAAGGTTTGATCGTGCCTAAAACTGCAACCATATGTGCTGCCATTTCAGAAGAACATATGGTATTCATATTAACAAAACAGAAGCCGATTATGTAGTTTTCTGGAATCGATCTAGGATGATTAATGGAGGTTTCTCATCTGTATTATTATGATATCCACAAGAAAACTGTACCAGCATGTAGTCCGTCAAAAACTGCATCAAACTTTGAAGACGACAGTCCATCGTGAAGCCGTCTCGAAAGCAATTAAGAAGGCAGAACATTCCTGACATACCCGAAATATCGATGAAAACACTATTATCTCTCCATAAATTCAGCTTTTCTGCTGAGAATTTGTAGATAATTTACTCGTCTTTCAAATAAGACTATTTATAGGCAGGAGAATAAATGTTTTCACAAAGTTATTGTTAGTATACAGTCATCTGACTACAGTAAAAATATAGGATTGTAATCTGCCTCAAAAGCTATTGAATTGTTTTTCAAGTAGATGATCTATCTTTTTATGAGTCTTCCTCATTTGTTCGTAGCTTTTCGAAATGTGTAATATTAAGCTTTTTTCTCTGGAAGCACTATATCTCGAAAATAACGATACTACAAACTTTGAGAAACTATGAATGGATTCACATTTCTCAACTCCAAAGTCATTTGATCAAGCTTGAAACGCAGTGTTATTTTCGTAAAATAATTTTCTTTGGAGCGAAAAATTAAACTGATACATTTTCCATTACCAAATAAGATAATCTTTCAGTAATAATAATTCGCCGTCTCAGCCCTTTAATCAAATAAAAAGCATTTATCAATTACCCGAAACCATCATATAGCTATACAGGTCATATTGTAACATTGGAGTATGATCACGATGTTCAACATTAGAAATCAATCATCACTCAACTCCTCAGGTGATAACTACTAATAAGTTGTCAGTTTTCTATTCATTGCGTAATCTCGAACAGTCGTAAAAAAACTTATTATATTCTAATTGTTGTTGTTAATTAACAATGCGTGATATTCATGACGCGATGACAAGAGTTTTGCAACACGGACATACTGACATTCATTTGATTTTGACACGGTTCGAAATTATCATCCTTATATTCTAATTGTAGGTAATGACGTGTCCTCGAAGAATCCGTAAGATAGGAATGAATGTGGTTTTGAACTCTTAGTTAGGGAGAATTCATAATTCGTTTTCTCATCATGTTAGCTACTGTCTCTGTTCTTCCTCAGCCACTAGGAGTTTCGCAAGACTCAACGAGGTTTTTGTTGAAAAGTGCTGGTTCTCATTCAGTTTTGTTTGTAATGATCTGACTATTCTCAATGAAAAATCATCAGGATTATCGAAATCTGATACGATCCATTAGACATAGTTCAATCATAGTAACTGATCAGTCTTTATTTCTTTGTTCTTTCGTTACTTAGTTCCAAAATGTGAACTTAATTTTAAAGCAACGGCCCAAACTCCAATTAACTATAAGAATGGCCCACAAGCTGTTGCCATGGGAAACTTCAACAACGATACCTCGCTAGATATTGTTGTTGCCAATTATGCTGCTGACAATATAGCTATATATTTTGGACATGGCAATGGCACTGTGGCAAGCCCAGTCATGTTTTCAACGGGTTATGGCTCTGCTCCGTATACGATTGCTGTTGATGATTTCGACAACGATCATCGACCCGATGTCGTCGTCGCCAATTTCGGTACAAATAGCATCGGTGTACTACTCAGATTCCAAAATGGGTCTTTTGCAAACAAAACAGTTCTATCAACTGCATCATCTCGTCCTGTTTGGATCCATGTAGCAGATCTTAACAATGATACAGCACTAGATATTGTCACTGCTAATTACGGCACACACAGTGTTAGCATATTTTATGGATATGGGAATGCAAGCTTTTCAAACCCAAGCACGTACTCTACAGGCTACGATTCTTTTCCGTTAGCGGTTGTTAGTGGCGATTTCAACAACGACAAACAGATGGATCTTGCTATCGCCAATTATGGTACCAATAATGTCGGTATCATGCTTGGGGCTAGTAACGGCACTTTCGTAAAGCAAATCACATTCTCAACTGGTCTTAATTCCCATCCTTACTCCCTTGCCGTCGGTCATTTAAATGAAGACACCATACCAGATATTGCCGTCACCAATCATGGAAATTACAGTGTGGGTATACTTTTTGGGAATGACAACGGAACTTTTATAAGACCAACGATATATTCGCTCGGCATGGCTTCTCCATATTCTATTGGCATTGGTGACTTCAACAACGACAATCGAATGGATTTAGTCGTCACCAATAATGGCACTGACAATATAGCTCTACTTGTCGGGCATGGCAACGGTACTTTTGCAAGCCCAAAACTGTATTCAACTGGATCTTCTTCATCAATCTCCATTGTCATAGGTGATTTAAATAGCGACAATCGTTCAGACATTGCCTTCATCAACAATGATACGGGCACCCTAGGTATAATGCTTGGCTATGGTGAGTTTTTTCCAATTCAAACGACATATGTAACTGGCACTGGACCATACTGTGTAGCTGTTGGTGATTTCAACCACGACACCAGATTAGATATTGTAGTTGCTAATAGGGGTAGCAACACTGTAGGTGTACTTTTGGGATATGGAAATGGTTCTATTGGTGATCAGATGACATATTCAACTGACTCTTGGCCACTCTCTGTAGCTGTTGGCGACTTTAACAGCGACAACCATCTGGATTTCGTCGTTGCTAATAATCGTGACCAGACTGTAAGTATCCTTCTCGGATATGGTGATGGCTCCTTTGTAAATCAAACGACATTTTCAACTGGCTCTCAGTCAGCCTCTGTAGCTGTTGGTGACTTTAACAGCGACACCCATCTGGATATCGTCGTCGCTAATGCTGGTGACAACACTGTAAGTGTTCTTCTCGGATATGGAAATGGCTCTTTTGCAAATCAAACGACATATTCAACTGGCTCTGCCCCATTTTCTATAGCTGTTGGCGATTTTAATAATGACAGCCAACTAGATATCGCCGTTGCTAATCAGAATGACAACACTGTAAGTGTTCTTCTCGGATATGGAAATGGCTCGTTTGCAAATCAAACGACATATTCAACTGGCTCTGCCCCATTTTCTGTAGCTGTTGGTGATTTTAATAATGATAGTCAACTGGATATCGTCGTTACTAATCTGGATGACAATACTGTAAGTGTCCTTCTTGGATATGGCAATGGCTCTTTTGCAAATCAAACGACATATTCAACTGGCTCTGATCCACAATCTGTAACTCTTGGTGATTTTAATAACGATACTCGATTGGATATCATCGTTGCTAATTTTGGTGACAACACTGTAGGCATCCTTCTCGGATATGGCAATGGCTCTTTTGCAAATCAAACGACATATTCAACTGGCTCTGATCCACAAGCTGTAGCTGTTGGTGACTTTAATAACGACACTCGATCGGATATTGTCGTCGCTAATTTTGATGACAAAACTGTAGGTGTACTACTTCGGTATGACAGAGGAGCTCTGAAAGATAAAATTACATTTGCGCCTGCCGATGGTTCTCGTTTGCGAAACTTTGCCCTTTTTGATTTCAATAACGATAGCCTATTGGATATCGCTGTTGTCAATTATGGTACGAATAACATAGGTGTCCTTCTTGGACATGGGAATGGCACTTTTGGAAATCAAATGGTGCTCTCAACAGGCTTAAATTCTCATCCTTACTCCATCACTATCCATGATTTTAATAGAGACGGTCAAGCAGATATGGCCGTGGCCAATCATGGTACTAAAAATCTTGTTACGTTTCTTGGTAGTGGAAATGGAACATTTGAAAATCAAGGACGTTACGATGTAGATTTCAATTTCGCTCCACTGATGATTGGTGCTGGTAGTTTCAACAAAGATGGGCGTTCAGAAATTTTCGTTGCATATGATGACATCGATTATGTAGATGTGCTGGTTACATACGACATCGGATCTTTCAGTCATGACATTAAATATTCAACTGGCGACTGGCCCCAATCTGTAGCTCTTGGCGATTTTAATAACGACACCCAACTGGATATCGTCATCGCTAATCAGTTCGACAACACTGTTAGCATACTTATCGGATATGGAAATGGTTCTTTCACTAATCAAACGACATATTCAACTGGTTTTAACCCATACTCTGTAACTGTTGGTGATTTTAACAACGACACCAATCTGGATATCGTCGTCGCTAATTCTGATGACAACACTGTAAGCATCCTCCTTGGATACGCCGATGGCTCGTTTGCAAATCAGACGACATATTCAACTGGTTCTAAACCATACTTTGTGGCTGTTGGCGATTTTAACAACGACACCAATCTGGATATCGTCGTCGCTAATCTTCATGGCAACACTGTAAGTGTACTTATCGGATATGGTAATGGCTCTTTTGCAAGTGAAACGACATATTCAACTGGCTCTTACCCAATTGCTGTAGCTGTTGCCCATTTTAATAACGACACCAATTCGGATATCATCGTCGCTAATACTGATGGCAACACTATAAGTGTACTTCTCGGATATGGTGATGGCTCTTTTGCAAATCAAACGACATATTCAACTGGCTCTGGACTAAGTTCTGTAGCTATTGATGATTTTAATAATGACAACCGACTGGATATCGTCGTCACTAATTGGAATGACAACACTATGGGTATCCTTCTTGGATATGGCAATGGTGTTTTTACAAATCAAATGATCTATTCAACTGGCACTAGTCCTTCATCTGTAGCTGTTGGCGATTTTAATAATGACACCAGATTGGATATTGTCGTCACTAATCTCAATGGGGAAAGTGTCAGTGTATATCTGGGAAATCCTAATGAAGGTTTTCTAAATCAAATGAGACTCATAACTGGCAATGGATCTCGCCCTAAGTCATTCGCCATTGGAGATTTTAACAATGACAATGAAATGGATATAGCAGTAGCGAATTCAGGCATTAACAACGTCGGTATTTTTCTAAGATATGACAATGGTTCCTTCGGAAATCAAATGGCATATGCAACTGATTCTTCTCCATGGTCGGTAGCTGTTGGTGATTTCAACAATGATATCATACTTGATATTGTCGTCGCGAATCTTGGCAGTGACAATGTTGGTGTATTTCTTGGACGGGGTAATGGTTCGTTTTCAAGCCAGAAAACGTTTACAACTGGTTTAAGCTCTCAACCAAACGCGGTTGCTGTTGAAGATTTCAACAACGACACCTTGCTAGACATTATTGTCGCTAATTATGGCACAAACAACATAGGTGTGTTGCTTGGTTATGGGAATGGCTCGTTCACAAGTGTCAAGCTTTTTTCGACCGGTTATGGATCTCTTCCGTTCTCAGTTTCTGTTCATGATTTAGACAACGATGGAAAATTAGATTTCGTCGTCGCCAATGAAGGTGCTGACAATTTAAACATTTTTTTACAGACCTGTTAATATTGCCACTGCTGGTTTAAGCTTTTTTTTTCATTGATTCATTATTCCTAACTTCTACTTAGCGCTACTAATATTTCTTCTAACTATTTTTGTGTGTGAGTATATGTTGAGAATTAAAATATTTTACATCGAGATAAGAAATAGCAAGTGAAGCTATGACAATGCGTCTAAATTTGGCAAAGAATTTCGTCAGATGTATGACATGGATATGCCAAGCACATGATGATGTGTTTCGCTCTTGCTTAATGCTCTCATCATATGATTAGACAAGAGTTTCTTTTTGAGTGATATTACGATCGTAGAAACGAGAAATAATCTACAATTAGCTTTTATAGTTTTTTTCGAGACATAGAGGAAATTATATTTGACTGTTAAAGTGTTCTTGTGCGACTTGACGAATAAGGGGAAAATTGCTTGTATGATGCATCGGTATTCTTTTGTATAATCTGGTTCATTGTGGGTGTGTATAAAATTGAATTTTTAGATTACCAAACATCCTTACGACGCGTTTCGGTCTTGCTTAAGGGCCACTCATCAGTTTTGTCATAACTATGATTTGCTTAAAGTGATTGCTTATATATTGCTATTACGTGTTTGCGATTATTGTTTGTAGATATTGTGTTGATTAGTATGTATCTAGAATATATGAAAGTATGAAATGCGTCTGGTTTCAAAGTGAACATATATCGAATGAAAGAAAGGAAAAGGAAAATTAACGAAACATGAACTAGAAGATGGTACCGATTCACATGTTCAATAGTCAAATATTTGAGCTTAAATAATGAAAAATGTAATAAATGGTCGTATTCGACATGTTGCACGTATTTAAGAGAAAAATAAATAGGAAGAAAAAAACAATGTTTATCTAGTAACAAGATCTAATGATAATAACAGAATATCCTCTATTGAGAACAAAACTGAGAAAGAAGCGAACAAACAAGAAGAAAACACTCTTCACAATTGAGATGCCTGAATGAAACAAATGTTAATGATTAAACCGTTCTTTCATTGTTATACGAGCTGCTTCTGTGGTTGGTTGCATCCTGGTCAACGTATCTTGTGAAGGCTATCTGGGTATCAAAAGACTTTGTAAAGTGCGATTTAATATTGTACCAAGAATTGGTCGTGTATTTTTGAAATGTGATCCTGGTTAAACAGAACTTTTGCCATATTAGATGATATTCTTTTTTGAAATTTAATAATGGTCCATTTTCGAACGTGTAATGAAGATAAATTTGATCTTTATGTTCATAGTTTTTCGTTTTTCGAATTAATTGACAAAGACTCGAGATTTATGTTTTGTTTTCTCTTTTTGTTGGTCTGTAAAGTAACATATTATGTAGTTGTTGATTGACTTCACTGTTTAATTCAGTCCATACACACATAGAATCATATTTAGCAAAGAATTTTTTTATATGATGTTGTATAAATTTTGGTGGATAACCGTTAACTAGTAATATCATTTCTGTACTTAATCGGTCCATATCAAAATCTTCCACATTGGAACAGTTACGTGCAGCTCGCACTAATGCAATATAAATTAGATTCACATGAACGTGTCTTGTCTGATCAGATTCATAAGGTAGAATATAGGGTTTTGAAGCTGATTTATGATAAATAGATATTTTTAAATGTCCATTAATATTTTCAATAGTAAAATCAAGATATTCTAATGATTGGCTGATAGTAGTACTAATTGTAACATTTGAATCTGTTTTAATGGTTTCATCAACTTCTTTCAGAATATCTTCTTTGGATAAATTAGTTGTCATAAATATGTCGTCAATATATCTATAAATATTTATGATTATTAGAGTAAAAAAAAGTAACTAATAAATGCAAAATTAACCGTCCATAAATTTCATGATGTCTATTTTGGTGTTGAATTAATTTTTGCTCCCATTCTAACATATAAATATTTGCTAAAACCATAGTAAATGGTGAACCCATGGCACCATCTTTAATTGATTAGATGCCTTATTTGAATTTCCGGACATTCCTATAGTTTCCTGTTTATCAAAATATAGGAGGTATAGGAATTGAGTTTTTCGAGCAAGGGTTGGCAAGTGACACCAATATATTTAATGAATAGATGTTTAAATTCAAATACTATCGAATGATCATCTGTACCAATTAATCAATGTCTCCAATATCTCCTATACCTCCTCTATATCCATCAACAAAAAATGATACAAGCTACCGGAAATTCAAATAAGGCATCATACGCTTTAATTTGTCGATAATACTTATCTTTATAAGCAACTGAATTGGTATCTAAAACAACACATGCTAATTGAATAATAGTTTATATTTTGAGATTTCCAATTTTTCCATTTATTGAATAGTTTTTACAGAGTCGCGTTAAAGCAGCAATAGTGCCATCATGTAGTATCATTGTGTATAAATCAGCAACATGAAAAGTTATAGATAATGTTGTTCAGGTGAGATCTATACTGTTGATGAATGTAATATCTTGTGTCACATGATTATAAATTGGAGTAAGAAGTTGATCAAGAAAACTGAATATTTGTCTAGCAGGTGCATTAATTGAAGCAAGAATAGGTCAAACTGATAGTTCAGGCCACAAGAAACGTATGATAGAAAAAATATTTAGATAGCAAACGAACGGTTTTACCTTATGTACTTTAAGATTGAAATAAATATGAGCAAATTCTAATGTATTTAGATTTGTATATATTTGTTAATATTGATCTTTCGTTATTTTTTTACGCTTTAATAGATCATCAAGTAAAGTTAACACAGAATGTAAATCATCTGCTAATGGATAAATGCCATTGGTGATTTCTTGATATGCGTTTGTTTTTGTCATATAACTTTTAATGTTTTCTTCATATGCATGTGGGCCAATAAAGAAAAATAATTTGCTTTTATCAGTTTGTCAGACAGCAATATTAGCTTTGCATAATTGTCGTTGCATTGATTTTATCATTTTGTACATATATCGAGCATGTCTTTCAAGTCTTTTTGGTATTGATTTGTATATGTCAGCGTCCAAACTGAGATTACGTCCAATCTCAGATTGGCCTAGGCGAATGTCGGATCCGAGATTGGACGCGTCCAATCTCGGATTCGCGCAATTCTGTTCATTAAAATATCAATTACCCTTTAGACAGACCTTGGATTCGAACTTTCTTTTTTTGAATTATGTTCACACAATGCCAGTTTGTTTGGCACAATTGTCATTTGGCAGATTTGAATAAAATTTTAGGAGTTATGAATAAATTTCTAGAGAACAACAACTTTTGTGAAAAACTTTTATTACATTTTTGAGTCTAAATATAGCTTCTTCCTAAATGCTTGTAATACTTAAAACGGCATTGTGTGAACATAATTTCAAAAAAAAGTTTGAATCCAAGGTCTGTCTAAGGGTAATTGATATTTTAATGAACAGAATTGCGTGAATCCGAGATTGGACGCGTCCAATCTCGGATCCGACATTCGCCTAGGCCAATCTGAGATTGGACGTAATCTCAGTTTGGACGCTGACATATATATAGCTGTTGAAGTAAATTTTTTATTACAGCAAAATATTCAATAGCACGTGTATTACGCGTTGAAAACATGTAATCGGTAAGATTTTTAACATTTTCATTATAGAGGTGATTGTATGCTCGTTCAATAATTTTTTTCATAGGTTGTCGATATAAGAAATGCCTTTGACAGGGTGGAATAAATTTCAAACCTTTATTAATAACCCATGTAAATATTTTTTGAATCATAACGCGGTCGAATCGATATTTCAAATTTATAAAATGTCTTACAATCCGTCTCAGGTTTGATCTGATTCGCTATCAATATTGCCTAGCGATCGTCTTTACCTAACTACAGGCCAACGGAGAGTATAAATTTTAATGTTTCTAAAATGATAGAAATGAGATTAGAACAAGTAAACTAGCGAGTAGAAAGCAAGTGTACATACACCATTGAGCCACATGTGATCACATTAGTTGTAGAACGAAACAGAATCTATATATGCATCGTCTATTATAAACTTATTCACAGATATATGTGTCAATGAGGTGCTGTGTATAAAAATATACTCATTTATCCAAAAAAAGAGTTTGCATTAGATAAATCCAACTACATAATTTTAAAAA
>CAJNOP010003218.1:0-13730 GCA_905250075.1 Rotaria sp. Silwood1
ATTCAAAAAACAGTCACACGCATGGACTTTTTGGACGGACATTAGTTTTGCGTCTAGTTTATATGAATACTTCAAGTGTCATAATGTTGATCAGTGTGATAGAGGGCGATTATTGTGAGTTTTAGCATTGATATAGAGACAGAGCCACCACAGAGTGGAATTGTCGAATCATCAGAGTGTCATAGAATGAAACAGATAAATCTCGGAATTAGGTTACATATCATAGATAGAATCGATAACGATGACTATTCAGGCCTATCTAGAATTTCTTACTAGCCTGTCTATATTTTTTCGGAAGAGCCGATCATAAGGTTGTTTTTTTAATTTTTATCTCTGCTTCTTTGACAAAACACGTAACTGAGGATATGTTAACTGAATTCGTCGAAGTATACGTGGAATATCAATTAGTTCGAGCGAACGTCCAGATTTATTAACAAAATAAACTAATACTTTTTAGTAACATATCAGAGCACGGTCATACAAATGAGAAGTATTTGGATCTGATCGAAAGACCGGAAGCTGCTTGAACACAGCAAATATATGAAAAGAAAAAGAACAAAAATCCTTTGTATTGAATTTCTTCCCAACTTCATCTTTTTTCCTTGAAAAATTTCACAATTGATTGATTTCGATTACTTTAGGAAATGCTGTTCTGAGACATTTTATACTTGTAGAGAATAACATTGTCTTTGAAAAGTAGAGTAAATGAACTTGACATTTTTTTTTCAGAGGATGAGCAGTGGATTAGAAGTTACTTCGTTCACTGGATTTCAGATTGATGGTCAAGAAAAAATAATCGGATCTACAGTGCCACTCTATGCAGCCATCGCTGCTTCATCAGAATATGTGGTCTACTATGAAAATAAAGTTCTATCTGTTTACAATCAAAATGGGCCTAGTAAGAAAACTATTCAGTGGACAAAAAAGGATGGTCATGTTATTGATATTTGCTTCTATAAAAATAAACAATTTGTTATCTTAACAAAACGAGAATTTCATTTATTCAATGTGGATACAGAAAAAATTCAAACGATGTATAGGTTGCCTGACAACGATGATGATGATTCTACTTATCGTCGGTGTACATCGCATGATGAATGTATAATGTTATGTTTATCTGGTCCAGGAACGACAATCGAAGAATGGACACTGACGAAGCGTAAAAATCGATGGGAATCGCCGAAATCATGTAAACACAATGAACATATTTGTTGCCTGCGTTTATCATCAAATATCTTAGGCTTGACCATTGTCAATTCAACACAAGAATCAAGGTTTGAAGTACGTCAACGTGAAACGATGTCTGTTGTATTTTTGATGCCATTGACTCGCCAATGTTATCGATTTATTGCGATGAACGAATATGATTGGCTTTTAGTTCTGTATTATAATGGAAGACAAGAGCTTCTTTTGATCGATACTAATGAACGAATAGGTAAAATTATCAACATTCCGGCATTGACACACATTTATGATTATGATGGTAATTTTAATCAAATGATTTGGAACGTCGCCCTGATGTTTGGAACCACACCATATCTTATTGTTCGACGCGAAAGAACCATTGGTTTCTATCGTGTTAAATGAAATGAATCATCGGTCTTACCTGTTTGTTATTACCCTGACAATTTATTAATACCAAATGATATGAGTATCCTGTAAATAATCATGACGATGAACTTTTATTGCTGCAAAGAATACATTTCATTCCATATGATTCATCAAAAGTAAACAAGATGATATCATCATTAATAGAAATATCTATCGATTGTAATTAGTACTATTCTTTGTGTCTCATTCACATTTTCATTCCTTGTGTGAATGAATTGCTAATCTACTGAAAAAAGATTGCACTCTTGAAGCTACGATATGGAAACTTTGTAAGAATTGCGATCA
Source organism: Rotaria sp. Silwood1 (assembly GCA_905250075.1). NCBI lineage: Eukaryota > Metazoa > Rotifera > Eurotatoria > Philodinida > Philodinidae > Rotaria > Rotaria sp. Silwood1. The sequence continues at coordinate 1,897 of CAJNOP010003218.1, forward strand.
CTTTCATAAGATTTATTAGGAAAAGTATTACAAGAAGCAATTATTTCCGATCTAGCAAAAAATATACTTTATTTTATTGCCTATTGAGCCGATATTCTTCTCAAAGTATTTTTATTAACACTTCAGCTTGATAACAATGATGTTTAATCGAAAAGACGTATATTTGAATAGTCAATTTGATTAATCGAGTTCTATTTCAAGTTCTTCTGAAAGTCGTTCAATATTCAATTGCATTATCCTTAGATTATAATGAGAGGAAGGTAGACATATTGTGTAGATAGCTAACGCTCGTTGATAGTAATCAAGTGCCAATATAGGTTTCTGAAGATTTTCATATATTTGACCCATGTTTGATAAACTATGGCCAATTTCTTCATGATCTGGTGGTAGAGCTTTGAGACGCATTAAGAAACAATTCTGTTCATATATAAGAGAGAGTTCATGCTCATCTCTCCATCTCTGCATATCAGCAATGTTGCTCAAATTATAAGTAATGTTCACGTAATCAGAAGGATAATTATGTTCTCGTATCATCAATGCTCGTTCTTGGAACTCGATAGCTTCATTAAACTTTTCTTGATCTCTTAGAACATTCGCGATGTTTATCAAGCTATCAACAATGTTAGGGTGATTATGTGCATCAAATTTCTCTCGAATTGTTAGTGCTCGTTGATAGAAGTTCAGAGCTTCATCATGCTTTCTTTGTCCATAAGCGGCTAACCCAATATTGTTAAGAACGGTAGCAATGCCTGCATAAGCAAATGGATGAAATTTCTCTCGAATAGCTAATGATCGTTGATAGAAATCCAGAGCTTCATCATATTTTCTTTGGCTATACAGAACATTACCAATAGAATTCAAACTGTTCGAGATGTCGACATGAGCATATTCAGCGTGTTTTTCTTGAATAGACAAGGCTTTTTGATGAAACTGAAGTGCTTCATCGTACTTCTTTTGTTTATATAGAGTGCTACCTATGAAGTTGAAAGTTCGAGAAGTTTCGATGTGGTCATCAGGATAAGACTTCTCTAGCAGCAAAAGTGCACGTCCGTAATAGGTCATTGCCGTGTCATATTTTTGTTCATCGTACAGGATATGACCGATACCATTTATGGTATCAGCTATGAAAACACTTCCTGATGAATAATATTTCTCTTGAATTTCTAGTGCTTTTTGATGATACTCAATTGCTTTATCGAAATTTTGTTGTTGACAAAATGTTCTGCCAATATTAATGAGAGTTATGGCAATGTCCACATGACCATTTGGATAGTACTTCTCTCGCATTTCGAGTGCACATTCATGAAACTTCATGGTTTCATCGTATTTTTTTTGTTCAATGAGAACATTACCGATGCGATTGAAAGTGTAAGCAATGTTTGCATAATAAGATGGATAATATTTCTCTTGAAGTGCTAGTGCTCGTCGATGTAAATCAAGAGATTCATCATACTTTCCTTGTTCCCTTTGTATGTGACCAATATTGTTTAAAATACAAATAATACCATCGTGACCAGGAAAAAGATATTTCTGTAGAATTTCCAGGCTTTGTTCATGAAATATCCGGGCTTCATCATATTTTCCTTGTCCGAGGTAAGCTTTTCCTACTCCACAAAGACTATAAGCTATATCGACATGACCAGATGGATAATACTTTTTCAGTATGGCTAACGCACGTTCATGAATCTTCAGAGCTTCATCATGTTTGCCCTGGAAACAAAGAATGTAACCAATGTAGGTGAGAGTGGATGCGATATATACATGACCATTAGGATAATATCTTGTATAGATTGACATTGCTCGTTGACAAAAATCGAGGGCTTTGTCATAGTCGTTATTATCTGTAAGGACATGAGCAATGCAGTCAAGACTAGCAGCAATATTTATATGAGAAGATTGATAATATTTTTCGAACATTGCCAATGCTTGTTGATGAAAGATAATTGCTTCATCATACTTGGCTTGTCGAAAGAGAATTTTCCCCAAGCTACGAAGACTAGTAGCAATAGGCACATAGCCATCCAAATGAATCTTGTTAAGTTGTAAGCCACTCGTTTCTTGTAAATTTCGACACATGTCTTGCAACTGTATTTGCTTCAACTGTTCTTCAACTAGCTCCACATTGCTTGCCTGATGCTTCGACTGAAACCAACGAGGGATTCCTACAAAATATTTAGACCAAAACGGTTCCAGAACATGACTTAGCAAATTGTTGCGTTGTCGATTCGGTGTGCGGAGCCTATCGACGTTGGTAGAGGAATAATATTCCTTTCTGATTGCAAATGCTCGTTCATAATAATCACAAGCTTCTTCGTACTTTCCTTCTAGGCAAAGAATTTCACCAATATTGAAAAGTATATTAGCTAAATCCGTCATCGGTGTTGGTTTTACATTTATTATCCGTTCATGAGCACGATCATAATATTTCCGTGCTTCATTCCATTCTCCTTTCCATTGAAGGACTTCACCAAGACTATATTCAACCTGTGCAAGATCTTCATTATAACCATTCGAGTTGTTCAATAAACGTTCAAAGAAATGTTGTGATTGATCCCATTGACCCATGTCACACATCAATCGTCCAAAGAGAATATTGATACTTAGATCTTCCATCTGGCGACGTGAATCTTTGATATATTTTTCTTTGATAATTTGACCATCATTCGATGCATTCATTCTAATCAAATACATTTTTTCTTCCATTCTAACACTCTTCAATCGAAAAGTGACATTTGCATCGAACAGAGCTTCTTTTTGTTCTTCACATGGAAATTCACTGAAGTGATCACTATCAGCAACAATGACACTGTTGTTCATGTGTTGTAGAGTGCATTGAATTTCTAGAAGAACAGGAATGAGATCAGTTCTTCTCGAAGACTTCATTGCTTGGTTCAATGCAGTTGAACGATGAGTAGTTGTTGTCAAAAATCCACTGATTGAAACCAGTTTACCTTTGTTCTCTTTAAATTTCTCGATTTCGTCATTTGTCAATCTCATTCCTCGATACACAAACAGTATTTCTTTATGAGATTGAACCATCTTTTGATGTTCTCGAATGAAATTTTCTGTTAGATCTTTCATAAAATACCGAAATATGTAAAGTTGATCAAAATCTTTGGTTCTCAAGGTTTTTTTGATCATCTTGTAGAGAAACGATTTTTTCAGATACCATTGAAGAGCTTCACTTGATCGATATTCATTTTCAAACTTCTCAATCACTTCCAATTCTTTGACATTGTCTCGATAGTAGGAACGACACGCATGGATCATTTCTTGTTTAGCTTCTTCGTCATGTGTGAATGCAAAAAGAACATCATGATAAAGTTGATACCAAAGAAGATCAGCAGTTTGTTTTGATAGATCTTTTGTCAAATGTTCATCTTGATCGAAGAAACTAAATGTTTGTAAATTTTGATCGAGAAAATCGATTTGTTCTTTGATTGATAAACACAATAGATCAAGTTCATCACAGATACCAATAAGTTTTGAGTGTTCACGGACTAAATCTTCTTTATTGACTTTTTTCCAGTTAAAAATAAAGATACTATCAATTTGAGATAGACTAGCAATATTAAGTAATATTTGTGATGCGTCATAAATCGAAGAGATGACAATAAGTTTCTCATTATGAAATGACTTAATGAAACTGACGCAAGATTCGAGTTGATTGTGCAATACAACATAATCATTGATTTGACTTAGTTGTTTCTTTGTTTGTTCTACGTGATTATTCGAATCCATCTGTGAGTCGAACCAAACTAAAGTAATGTCTTCTTTGTTGACAGTTCTGTTCATCATTTTCGAAGAGTTTAATGTCAAACGGAACCTATAATAAGAAAAAATTGACTTGATATCGAAGTGTACGGAATTCGAATCATAAAAAGAATGCATCAATTGTTACTTATGGGAGAATAAGTAAGAAAACAAAAAGTAGGAACTACTGTTATCTCTTCATGTGACTTCACTTACCTTTTATGATGAGACTAGTAGAACGAATGATGATGTTTAAATATGCGTATTGATTGACTATGTGACGCATATCTCATTGAAACCGGCTACGTGATAATGATCAGTCAGTCACGCTATCGATTCTGTTCTGTTCTTGTGTAATATCAAGCCTCTCTCCTTGTCTTACTCATTTTTCGTCTTTATGCGTATCTTAATTTTTTTCTGTAATCAAGAAATTTCTTCTTTAAATTTTACAAAAAAAAACAAGTTAAAAGGTCTTTGATTGTACTTTCATGAAAGAGAAATACTGTGCTCCTCATCGTAGATCGATTTTTGAATTATATCATGTAAGTTGAATTAAACTAAACAGCGAATGATAATTCATGTCTCATTAATTTTACAATCGAATATTGAGTCTATAATGAAAACAAACATTTATTTATCTGAGATATTATTATTTATGCAGTATTCTCAACATCTTGGAGCTGAATAGAAACTGAATATGAAGTTAATTCTGACTATAGCTTGTACTTCGGTATGAGTATGAATGGATCCCACCACTCTCTATCTCTTACATAGATTATTGATATTAAATTAATATTAAGAAAATTTATTTCACTTTCTTTGAAATAATTTGATTTATCTCGATATACGAAATAAATAATACCAGATGTTACAAAACGAATCGTTCTTCTGTATGCATTATCATGAAGTGAAGAAAAAAAGAATAAAGTCAACTCAAATAATATACAAAAGTATTGAATGACTTTCTAAAGGATTCATTAGTTCTTACGGTTAAAGGAAGAAAAATTTGTTAGTGCAGCTCTTCTAGTTCGGCTATAATTGTTTTCCAAGATAATCGATCACCAGAGTAAAGACCTATCTCATATATTGCTGTATTGAGAACAGAATCTTTTTTTTTATTAGTACCCGATTTTTTGTTTAGATATTGCTGTTCGCTCTTTATTTTTCTCTATCGTATTTCTTAATGTAGCATTATAATTATGACAACTACATTAGGTGACATATAAGACTGTTGTAAATATTCACTATATTTATAACAACAGATTTTGACGCACTATCATATATTATAATCAATACACAAACACTGATATGGATGATTTTTCAAATTGTTGACATCTTGAATAAAATTTTTAATCTATACTCAAAGCAAAGACTGGTTTGTATATAACATTCACAAACGTATTCGCTATTGAGTGTTCCTCATCCAATGGCGAATAACAAACTGAATATTTTCAAAGAACTACTAAAACATACAATTCGTCCAACAATTATACAATAAAGAATAACAATATCCAATTGAAATCTTATGAGATTGATATCAATGTTTTAAAATAACAACTATCGAAAGAACTCTGTTTTTCCTTCGGATGAAGTCTTTTTTCATTTAAATAGTTCATAGATAAATGTAAAGTGAACATCTATACGTCTAAGACATAAAAATTGCATTGAATTCAAAAAATAAGAAATCATAAAGATAATAAAACTTTCTGCAGTATATTTTTAAAGATTTCCGAAAAGGATGGATTAAAACTAAAAAGAATATAACGGATGGCTAACAATAAACGGGTTCAATTATTTTCTTCTTTTTACGGTACACATATCCTAAAAGTCAAGTGTTCGGCATCGATAAATAGAGAGTGTTGTATTCTCTGCTTCCAAGTTGTTTTCAAGGTTTCTGTTGCTGTTTTTCAAAATGAAAAGGTTTTGAACGAACAACCAGCGGTGTTTTGAGATGCATTCTGAAAAACTATGTTTGTCAAAGCGAGACTTCATCTACGGCACGTTTGTTTTCATACCATCGAGTGTAAACCGCAATTCTTAGCAGAATGGTATGATTGTTGAATTGACAAATAGAAACATTAGATTATGTCCAAATGAAAGACGCTAATGATATTATTGTGCCAGGAAAAGAGTTTGCCGTTTTTTTTCATATTTTTATTTCGAATTTTTTCCGGAAACCTTGTAGCATATTTGAAATTTCAGCGAAAACTTAATGAAATATTTTTCTTCATTTTTTCGTTTTTTACCTGTCGCATTTAAACAATTGAGAAGGGGTTCATTTTCTGAATTTGACGCCGAAAAACAAGGTTATTTTCAGTGCTCTAAACAAAGAAAAAAAATTGATTCATTTATTATGGAACACCAGTGATTATCGTATCATTCAAAAACAAGGAAATTTATTCATCTCTTGAATTTTATAAAAAGATTCCTGCCAGAATGTCCTTTAAAAAATGTCCTCCAATTTCATCCTCAGAAAAAAATGTCCTCCAGATTTTGTCCTTGCAAAATGTCTCTCAGGGTAAATGTCCTTTAAAAATGGTCCCTTATGTGAAAACGTCCCTCATTCTGAATTGAAGGTTTTCAATAAAATTAGGCCGATATATAGATGGGCGTGGGTGTGAGTTTCTTCTTTTTGCAAACACCCATACTTCACACCTACACTCACTCACACCCTCAAAACTGTTTGTTCGCTTCTTCTACAAATACCGTGTATCAAGTAGAAAAATCAGTAATATCGTCATAGCCTTCGAAGAAAGTCCTATCAGCCTAAACCGTTTCAGATCTTTCCTTAGGATATGCCCTCTATATGTGGACAAAATATCATTGAAAACGATGCAGATCAGTTCAGGATCTTTCCTTGTAAGTCAGCTAGATATTTTTTCAAGATTTGCTGAGGAAGTCAATCATATACTAGCATAGAAGGTGTTGGAGATATAGGAGATTAGGGTGTGTAATTAAACAGATCTGTGTTTCTGTGACATCCACATCAGCATATAATGTCTTCCATGGATATCACAGGAACTCATTGGGTACCAGCATAGGAGATATTCCACGAACAAATGCGACACTCTACACATAGAGTACCGCACCTGTCTGTGGGCGGATACAGATCTGAGTCTGAACTTCAGTCTTCTCTTCAGTAATATCGGCACACAAATCCAGAGTCATTCATATCTACACCATTCTATGAATATTTTTCGCAAAGCACAAGAAAAGTTTTTATAAGTATCATTGAAAGAACTTATATTGAGCAGAATAAACTTATGAAATGTACAGAATTCATTTCGTGTAATTAGGAAGGATATTGAATTAGTTAGTATTTATTAAAAATATTTTTATTCTTCCTTACATATATATATATATTTCTATATATTTATTCAAAAATTATTATAAAACAAACGAATTAATTTATTTTAATTTAATTAACTATTATATCTATATAGTAATTATTTGAATAAGAAATAATAAGGTGACGCTTTGACAATCAATATTGTTTTCTTTAGGCATTGTATAGGAATGTATAGATTCTTTTATTTTAAGTTTTTTTCTTTTCTCTTTCATATTAATGATACAACAGTGGGACAGGGAAGGAAGAGAAATAGTTCATTGCTTCCACTAACTCCATCGTCTTGTCGTCCCACTGTCATATTATTAATATCAAAAAGAAAAGAAGAAATTCAAATATAAAAATCTATATATGTCTACACAATGCCTAAAGAAGTTAACTTTGACAATCGAAGTGTCATCTCATTATTTCTTATGCAAATAATTGTTATATTTATATAATAATTAACTAAATAAAAATAAATTAATTCTTTGATCTTATTTTAATTTTTGAGTAAATGTATGAAGAAAAATATATATAAGAAGCAGTAAAAATATTTTTGATAAATACTAACTAATAAATGTTGAGAAGTTGTCGTCATTTATCTTCGAAGTTAATTTCTATGAATCGAATTTGATAGGTACTTCACTTAATTGTGGTGGAAAAACAAATGAATATTATCTTATAAATGAATTTATGAAATAATTTTAATTTCGATTCTAGTAATTTTTAGTCTAATTCATTGATTATATCAAATATACAACACATTTGAAATCATTCATATGATATGACAATCCTTCATTCTCATCGTAAATTATTTGCTGGAAATAGAAACAATGTTTTCCAAAGAAACGACTATATTAAAAACAAAAATACTTTCATTCTTCTGAATGATTGAATCTATGATTATTGTTATTGTTATAAAGGTCTATTGAATATGATGAGTGTTTTGTTTGTCATGATAACAATTTAGATTCGAATTTTTCTCAAAGCAGTTCATCGAAACATAAATCCTAACTTAGCTCCGAGACTTATCTTTCATCTAATACCATGATCAATACGCATATAGTTCTAAAAATAATATCGAGAGACATTCTGCAGTCTTTTATTTCAATAAAAATAAACAGATAGCTTGGTACCCAGTCAAACATATTAAACTTAACTAAAAGTAAAATTACGGTCTCTTAAATTTGATCTCCATTACTTACATCTGAATCCAGAAAAGATCTTCGGGGAGAGTTAATGAAACACTAGATAATATTTCTCTTTCGCTAATTATGCTTTTGAATAGAGTTCTCAAAATAGTATGCAATTGAGCCCTTTCATTAGTTTTCATTGGATGTTCAATGCGGCAAGATATAATTATACAGGATGCGCTTTATCATCTATTTACATAATCAGGGACAATACTGTGTAGAGTTTCAACTGGTGCGTCATTCTCCGCGATAGAATAATTTTTTATTCTTTTTGGTCAGTAAATAAACTATTTTTAAGAAGAGTGTAAGTTTGTGACGTAGAAATATGGCACCTTCACTTGACTATAACTCGATCTATAATCGTCTAGCAACAGTGATTATCCCAACTCAAATTGTATTTGGAATTTCAACAAATATATTAAATATACTTGTCCTTTCACGACGAATCTTATTACAAACGTCACCATGTACCCATTATTTTCTTGCAATAGCCGTTGTTTCTCTTCTTTCTGTGATTATCGGACCAGGATGTCAATTTGCTGAGAAGTATTTCATGTTCAAACCATCTCGTACTCTTGTCGGCTGCAAGTTATTGCCGTATCTTCTCACATTGATGTCATTTTATATAAGTATGTTTTTCATACTTGCTACATATGATCGTTTTTGTAAATCATCAACATTGGTTTACATGCGTCGTTGGAGTTCAGTTATTGTGGCTCGGCGTGCTATTATCATTATCGCAGTTATACTTCCTATCGTACTTAGTCCAACGCTGATCATTTGGTATATTAACAATGATTATGGAGGTATTTGTTTATCATATACTGATACTACCTCTACAGCCATAACTATAGTTCAGGCTATTATCGTAGATTGTTTTCCGCCATTGATTATGAGCATTTTTGGTCTATTCACAATCCTAAATGTTCGTGCTCAAAGAAATCGAGTAATAACTATGATTGGTAGTGTCAATCGGCAGCGTCGTACCGAAATTCAACTGGCACAAATGTTATTATGGCAAGTACTTAATTATCTCATTTTTTTCTTACCCATTGGTATTACATATACAATGGCTGTTGTCAAAGCTACCGTGCAAACGGCTTTTTTCGGCTTTATCATAAGCACATGTTCATTATGGCTTCAATTTTTCTACATTACACCCTTCTTCTTATACACTCTGACAGCAAGTATATATAGACGTGAATTGATACGCATCATGTATTGTCGCATTAATCTCTTTCACAGAAATCAAAGATTGATCAACACTGTTACTATAATTCCTCCTGGTAGAGATCGTACAATTATTCCATGATGAAAAAGGACTAATTGCAAACAATCATAAATTGGTTGTTTTTTTTCTCAAATACTACTTTTTTTGTCTTGATATAAGAAATCGAGCAATCATGTAAGACATTGTTGTTTTGTGTTGTATTTCATTTTATAAATACACTTGAATGTTATTACATGTCTCTATATTGTCAATCTGTACGGAATATGAACATATCTAACATCACCTTGATATGGATGAGCTGTTAACATGTCATTTTAATTTTTTCCCAGATCTCTTCCGTTTTTGTATAACAAATGAATCAATGATAAAAGATAGTTGTTTAGTAAAACCAGAACTAATTAAAGACAATAATTGGTTTTTATAACTAATAATTTTGAACTGTACAATTCACCATTGTAGTTGATTTGATTATTCGATATTTGACTCTCTCCTCTAATAATAACAAGTAACGTTCGCCATTGAGACTCTTGATTCTCGGCTGAAGGTTTACCTCTTTGTGTATAATAAACTATTTTACTAAATACTATTAACACGAATGCCCCATGTATGCATGAGAGTGTATACGAGCGTGGGTGTGAATGTGGTTAGCAGTCTCGGTGTGCGTATCGTATTATCTTTCTCAACTTCACACCAATCAATCAAGCTCGTAACCACACACTCATATTAGATACTGAAATATTCACAAAGCACTCTTACACCGACAACTAGACGAGTACCGATAAGAATACTCATACTCACAAGCATACCCATAACCTTATATGTTTCGAAACTTCACACATATACCGCACTCTCTCATCTATATCACCACACAAATGACCGCATGAAGAACTACATGCCAGTGTTGTAAACAGTAACGGTAAACGAACGATTCAGCCTGATTCAACCCGGTAGAAGATTCCTTACAGGTCACTATAGATTTTTTTCTAGTTGTTTCATGCTTGTTTTTCCAAAAAATTAATCATAGAATTGTTTCTTTTTCGTAGATAAAACCAATTTTAGCTGATGTCAATGACTATTTCTATTACGTGAATGTTGATCAAAATACTCTCTAATATACATTACTAAGTCACTTTGATATCAGATTATATTATTGAAACAAAATAGACTTACTGTTCATCATTGTAATTTATTTTTATATAGTGATCTGAATTCGTTCTATTTGCGCCGTATCTTTTGCAGAGACAAAACAGACGACGAAATTAATCTGAGTATGAGTGTGGGGTATGGGTGTGAGTATGGAGCCTTGCCGTGCATTTGGACACGAACTTTGGCGTGACTAAAGCGTGCGTGTTCTCATATTTCAAAAATACAACCACAGACAAACACCCATATTCCATACCTGCAGCTTGCCTTTCTTGCAATTAAATTTATTTACAATATTTAGTATGAATCATTGAAAGTAAACTTCTGATTCAGCATGGATATTCGACTAAGTTCCCTTGACTGAACGGAGGGTCATATGAAAAAAAATAGTTTGTTTGTTTGCTTGCTTGTCGCGAGGTCAAAAAAACATCAGGGTTAAAAAAACATCCATATTTTATTTTTGATAGATATTCACGAAAGTAAATCGAGGGCGGAGCACCGAATCTCAAGTCAGTTTCTTAAGATTTTGAATTGGGTGTTTTGGGTCAGGAGAAGGGTTTTTTGAGAAAATAATGAAATTTTATAGAGGTTGACGAAAGTAAATCGAGGTCGGAGAATCTGAATCTGAAGTCAGTTTTTCAAAATTTTGAATTGAGTTTTGAGAGTCAAGGGAGAGGTTTTCGAGAAAATGACGATGTATTATAAAGGTTTACGAAAGGAAATCGAGGTCAGAAAATACAAATATGAAATATGTTTCTCGAAAACTCGAATAATTATTGGTATGAAGAAATGGTATTTCTCTCTCTGAATTATTGTCTAGCGCCAAGATGGAACAGGTAGCCGGTCGGCGTGGAAAACTCAATGAACCGATCAACGCTATCTAGTGGCCGATCGCAAGCCATTTCTGCAGACCGACCAGTATACCTGTTCTATCTATGGTCGAACGAAAAGCCAATGGTTTTGAGAAAAAATAACTTGAAAAAAGGTGTACTGAAAATTCGGAAAATCCTTTTGTCTATCTAGAATGCTTGATTGCTGTTTACTTTGAGTACCATTTTCACAGTATCTTGGTAGGTGTGAGTCGATGTCTAGCCTAATGAAGTGGGTGTTTCATTAATTGGTTGTGGGTGTGTGGCTGTTGGTGAGTGTGGGGTGTGAATGTGCGTGGAGTGTGGGGTGTGGGTGT
>CAJNOP010003219.1:0-13875 GCA_905250075.1 Rotaria sp. Silwood1
ATGAAATCGATTATTTCAGTATTATTTTTTATTTTTGTATTTATATACATAATACTTTGTATATCTATGAATACCGTAAACATTTATGTAAATTAAATTATGATTATCCATTTCAAGATCCAACATTACCAACTGATGTAAGATTAGATAATCTTATGTCATTGCTAACTCCAGAAGAAAAGGTAATAATAAAATTTATTTTTTACAATAATCTTATTGACATTGACTATTATTATATTTTTTTTTATTTGTTTTTAAGATTGATATGTTATGGATGGATGGATCGATGGAGAATTACCTAATTTAGCTGTTCTACGTTTTAATATTCGTGGATATTCTTGGACGGAACAAGGATATGTTTATCGATCAGCATCAAATGGTTGTAAAATTAATTGTTATAATCCTGTTATTGATGGTAATGTTTCTGTACTATCACAAGGTACAGGAATAGCTTCAACATGGAATAAAAATTTAATTTTTCAATCTGGTATTATGGTTAGTGATGAAAGCATGGCAATACATTATAATTATACAAAATAAAAGTGTTGATTATAAAACTGGTGCATCAAGTATTATTAATATTGTCAGAGATCCAAGATGAGGAAGAGTACCAGAAACATATGGTAAATAATAAATTAAAATATTTATTATTGGAATTTGGTATTTTTCTTTCTTTATTATAAGGTGAATGTCCAATATTAACTGGTGAAATAGCAGTAGCTTTCAATAAAGTTCTTATGGGTTATGCAAAATGAGAATATGGAATTTATAAAGTTATACTTGTTATGAGGTAAAATTTTGTACATATTTTATTAAAAAATTGTTGTTTTTCTTTTTTTAAATTAATATATTAAATAATTATTCTATTTTTAAGACATTTTATTGATTATGATGATCCTGATAATGGTAGATTTAGTTTTAATGCAATTATTTCTGATGCTGATTTAAGGTAAAACATGTGCAAATAATTATCTAATGTAGAATTTGTTTGTTATTAATATTTTTTAGAATAACATATTTGCCTGTATGGAAAAAACTTATTTATGAAAAAGCAATTGTTGGTATAATGAGTGCAATAAGTGCCGTAAATGGTATATCATCAGCAGCAAATAAATATTTATTAAATGATGTATTACGTAATGAATGGAATTTTACTGGCTATGTTATAAGTAAAGTTGTTTTTTTTTTTTTGTTAATGGGCTTCATTTTTCCTTTTGTTCTTATATTCTTCTTTTACCTAGGCGATTGTGATCCTGTAGCTGATATACAGAAATCATTTCATTATACAGCAACATTAGAACAAGCTGTTGCTATATCTGTATCATCTGGTAATGATATTAATTGTGATACAGAATTTAAATTATTGCATCAGGCACTTACACATAGTTTTGTTAATTTTGATACAATTAATTTAGCTATACGTCGAGGTTTACGTTCAAGATTTTTAAGTGATAATTTTGATCCAATTGGTACAGATCCATATTCTTCAATACCTTATTCAATTGTTGATAGTTTAGAACATAAATTATTAACAAAACAAATTGTTAGTGAATCAATGGTTCTATTACAAAATCCAAAACAAATATTACCATTTGATATCACAAAAATAAAAATAAATTGTAGCTATTGGTCCATCATCAGATGATATAAGTGTTCAAGCACATACATATCATGATACACCAAGTAAATTGATAACAACATTAGATGGTATACAATCTATTGCATTAAAATATAATGTAAATGTTGTTCATACATGGGATGCATCTCGAAGAAATAATAGTGATGAAGATTTTGCACATGCTATAGAATTATCTGGTGAAAGTAATATAATTTTATTTGTTGATGGTTTAGATGAAAGTTTTGAAGAAGAAGATACTGATCGTAATACATTACAATTACCTGGTGGACAATTAGAATTAATTAAATTGCTAATGAAATTAAATAAAACATTTGCAATATTAATTATATCTGGTTCATCTATATCAGAACCATTGATTGTTAATGAAAATCTAGCAGCATTATTATGGATATCATATTTTGGACAGTGATGATGCAATAGCTTATATATTATTTGGTTTATCTATTCCAAGTGATTGTTTACCATTTACACTACCAATAAATACAAGTCAACTGTTACCCATAGATGATTATTCAATGAATAAATCACCAGGTAGAACATATCGTTATTTAGATTATAATAAAGCACCACCATTATTTCCATTTGATTATGGTTTATCGTATTCAAAATTTACATTTAATTCAAAACTAATCATTTTTCCTAATCCAATAAATAATCTTGATACTGATATTACAACAAATATAAGTATCATAAATGAAGATCCATACCGTGCACAATTTGTCGTACAATTATATTATGAATTTCCAAATTCAACAGTAATTAAATTATCGATACGAGAATTATTACAATTTACCAAAATAATATTTGAAAAAAAAGAATGAAGAAAAAACTATTTCATTTACATTTCATGTTAGAAATATTCCCAATTCAAATTGACAACAATTACTAGGTATTATTAATTTTTGGATTGGTAATAGTCGTGATAGATATGCACAAACAACACTGGTTATTAATTTGGATTGATACTTTATTTTTGAAAAAATACAACTAATACTCTAATGAATTTTGTTTTTTTTAGTAATTCTTTTTGTCGTATTTGTGTTTTTGCTAATATTAAATATCCTTAAAGAATAAATGAGAGAAAATTTTTTAGTTATTAACTTTTTGGCTATATAAAGTTGATCTGCGAGGATGCTGCCATTGCACCTCTTTGCTCTGTTGGTGATTCGCTGAACAATACCAAAGACAGATTTACCTATAAAAACAAATAAGAGAAAAACAGAAAGGAAGAAAATGACGCATTAAGTTGCATAATCTAAGCGTCATTTTTTTTCCTTTTTATTCTTGTTCGATTTTGTTGTTGCACATCATTTTTTTTTGTGTCCTTCACTTCTGATGATGATGACTTTTGTCACAACGCAAATAATTTTACATGTTCGTGTAGAAAAAGATGAATGACTAAATGTCAGGACTTCGAATGGAACGAGATTATCTCGTCTTGTTCCATAGAACGAAGTTTTACGTTCAGTCCGAAAAATTAAAAACAGTCGATACACTATTACCCACTCAGTTCAAACTCACAGATTTAATTATTAAGAAAAAGTACAATATATGCATGAATTTTACCCAAGCAAAATATAATTTTATTGATAGCTTGTCTCAAAATTATTATTTTTTGTTTTTTGGAACGCTTTTGTTGCGACTGAAGTCCGTTACAACTGTTTGTCATCTCATCAATATATATGTCTTTCAGATTTAATTTCTCTCCTTTCACAATATCATGTCGACTTTATTTGAACAAAAATCTTCGTCCTATATTCGTCGTTTTAAAGTACCAACAAAGTTGGATATTGAAAATGCTTTAGGAAAACTGGATGATAATACAGTAAAATTTGTTTTTACTGAAAATTTTTGTGAAACATTTGATAATCTACCTTTACCAAAGAAAGAATCCGATTGGCTTGCACAATATGCAGAAAAAGGACAAACTTATATGGAATTTCTTCAATTATCTCGAACTCTTCATACAAAATCATCTTCTGATAGAAAAACAATTTATCTAACGATATTTGGACAAGTTGACAATACAATATTTGATATTGACAGTTTAGTCGATTATACTCAACGTTATTTTCAAATGCAAGTGAAATTAATCAATCCTTTTATTAATGTTCAATGGAATGATAAAAACAATCAATGGACATGTAAGTTCTCATGATTGAAAACTCTTTCAGTGCATTTCTTTTCTAATTTTAAAACAAGGCACAATGACTTTAAATAACGATAAAAGTCGTAGTTTCAATCTTCGTACACGTTATCATGAAGAAACAAAACATTCACAAATTTGTGTTACAGGAATATTAAATCTATTAAAAAAAATTGTACCATATGATGCTCGATGTCTCATTGCACTGACAATGTTTGATCTCTATGGTGATGATACAGATTTATTTATTGCTGGTTTAGCTATGGGTAATTGTCGTGTGGCAGCATTTTCACTCTATCGATATGATCCACATTTAACATTTAATGAATCAGATTGGTTTGATTGTAAATTAAAAATTGCTACTAAATCAAAGGAAGAAATTGTTGAACGACGAAATTTATTATTACTCAGAGCTTGTCGTCTTTTGACACATGAAATATGTCATCTATTTGGAATTGCTCATTGTATTTTCTATTCTTGTCTAGTCAATGGAAGTGGAGATCTAGGTAAGAGTTCATTTTAGGCCACTGATTTGTTTTTTTTTTGTGTCAAAGTTATAGAAAAACGATGCTCATTTATTTGATGAGCTGATGAGTTCATTTTCGATGTTTTTCAAGTGTGAGTTTTGAAAGATTATCCATAATGTCTCTGAAAAATCTATACATTAGGGAACAAAAGTAGATACAAATTACTTTTTCGATATAATTTTTAACTTCATAATTGAAAGAGTGTTCTCATTGAATTTTTGTGACGTATACAAATATGTACATTGCTTTCGTATAGATATAACAGTATGCAGATCCGGAAAATAGTAAAAAATACGCACCTATTGTAAGAGATTCCAGGTATATATAAATATTAGAAAAATTCATTATCTTCATATTAGTTCAGAACGAAAAACTTAGCAACGTATAGAATTCGCCCGGTATTTTACACTTTTCTCCTAATCCACAAGCTTTAAAAAAAAATAACAATACACTTGGAAACAGCATCGAATTCTAAGTCAAATGAAGTATAAACAATATGGTGACCACTAAATAAATTTTCTCAAGATACGGCAAGTATTAAAGATGTCAACGTATTGTCAAAATGGAAAGTCTTTCTTTTAAATTATTATAAATTTCTTGATGTTTAGCTCTGAATTAATACTAAGATGATGAACTTTTTCCTATATTTATATATGGCTAGAATATCTTATAGTAGGCACGTCCTTTTACTATTATATCTTTCCAAAAATGAAGGTAAAGATAAATCGACAAAGTAGTTTTTATCTAGTTTTGTTCCCAATTAATTGTTCTTCCATACTCTAAAAGCTTACTCTTTATGTATTGAGTTTTCGTATTTTTGGCTTCGAACTCAAAGGATATTAAAATGTTCGACGTTGAGTAACTTTCAAAATGAAGCTGAAAGGTCGTAAAATGAAGAACAATCATTTTTGTATACTTTTGACGAAAAATAACATCAGTGGCCTAAAATGAACTCTTATCCTGATCTACCGTTTTTCTTATCTACACTTATAGACGAAGATTTTGGTCAACCACTACTTGAATGTCCAATTGATTTGTGAAAACTTTATACATTAATTAATTTCAATATTCATACGAGATATGAACAATTATTGGAATTTTTTAAGATATACAACTTTCTTAATGAAATGAAAATGGTTGAGACAAAACTCAATGTTATAAAATACTCAATGAAATCTAATTCTTCAGAATGTAATAATCATGTGAATTCGAGTAATTCTTCTAAATCGACGAGAATTGTAAAGAGAAAACGTATTCATAACATAACTACGAAAAAAGATGTTCTTGCAGCCACAGTAACAGTAGCAAAAGACGAAGATCTATCCCAAACACCAGCAAAACATCTGAAACGTCACTAACTTTAAAATTCATTGATTCTTCTTGTATATTGATAGTTTCATGCCAGATAGACATGAAAACCTTTGTTTTGTTTTCGTTGCTTCTTTATTTTTCATACTTATTTTTGTTCGAATAAAAGATTTTCAATTGATTTTTGTCATATACTCAAAACCTACCTTAATGCTTCTTATTTATTACTTATATATTGACCTTCTTCCACATTCCACTCCATGAGTAAAACTTTCCCAGAGCTAACATTATATTGTTTTTCAAAACATTTTCTTATAAAGAAATTTACTACTGACTCAGCATTTCCAAACTACAACGATCTTTGTTTCGATGTTAAAGCATCTAATTAGTACAAAATAGTGAAGTCAAATACGTGATCTTATGTAAAAAAGAAGTTCTTGGCATATATTAAACCTTACAGTTAGGGTGTGGGTGTGGGTGTGGGTGTGCGTGTGTGGGTGTGGGTGTGGGTGCCTGTGGGTGGCTGTGGGTGTGGGTATGAGTTTTATATCTTGACCCACACCCACCCACACCCACACCCACACCCACACCCACACCCACACCCATACACACCCACACCCACCCCCTTAATTAATGTTTTCTTTTTATTTTTGGTGTCGCGAATTGTTCTGCATCTAATTAATCTGCCAATGAATTATTTAACTTCTAGAAAAATGATTATTTTACAAAGTTTGGGATTTATAACCTGGATAATTGAGAATTATTCTCATGAGCATCCTTGAAAAATACTCGCACCATTTCAATATTTTTTATCTCTATTAATTTCTCTTCATCAAAGTCTGGTCGGTTTTATTTGAAACTAAATTTTTGGAAAAAAGATCGCGTATTACTTTTCGAAACATTGGAAATAAGGAGTTCTAGACAACACAATCGATTTTCTTACAAGTAGGAGAGGAAGCGCATATTGTTATATATAACAGATGCTTTTCCTAAGAAATGTATATAAATTCCATTGACGACCTTATTCTATTAATGAAGTTCTAGTACAATTTGCGCTCACTTTAGAAATATTCACTACTGTTTCTCTCTTCTAGCTCTTCTTTCCTATTAAGCGTGGACTATGAAGGACTGAGGTGTACTCATTAGTATACATCCTAGAGTTCTTCTTTTACTAGGATGAAAAAATTACGAGAACTTAAGGAAAATAACATATATTTAGTAGTATACATCTTACAGTCTCCCTTTTACTATGATGAGGCAACTAGTGAAACTAAAAGAATATACTCTATAGTTCCTCTAAATCTCCTATTCCAAGAAAAAGAATCTCTTAAGTGCTGTACTTCCCCGATTTCAGTTCGAAACCGAGTGCTTTTTTGTGGAAATTTAAGTGGAAATTAAATAGCCTATTGTATGCTGTTCACAATATCTATCCTTGTCTTTTCTTTGAAAGTCTATAGATCATGGGAAGATCTGTGTTTTTTTTGTGATCACTACATCATGAGAACAGGACTTAAATATTTTAAAGATAAAGTCATCTGATGAGATCTTTAACAAGATTAAAACTCTTCATAATTGCTCTTTTCATTTCATTTATTTTCAACTGCATTCTATTTTTCTGAATTATTAATTTTATCTTAATTACATGAAGAAAAATCAAATGTCTTTATTTCATTGTAAAATATTGTTGGAAATGAATTAAATACTTGTCTTGCATACATCCAAAATTTCAATAGAAAACAATTGCTTTCTCTATAATGACAAGATTAATTAGAAGAAAGTGCCTTTGGTGCTTTTTAAATATCGAACAGTTGTTGAAATCTGACAGACTAGAAAAAAAAACTCAGTTATGAGAGTAGAAACTTTTTTCATTAGACACTTTATTTAACATTAAACTATTCTTGAAGAATAGAGAAAATAAAAGATTTTCTTGTGATAAGATGAATTTAATAAAGGTATAATGGAAACATTAAAGGTTAAAAAGAAAATTTGAATTGTTAGTAGACCAAAATAATTCTGATACGAAAAGGATTGTTATAAACAAAATTAGTTATTAGAAAAAAAGAGAAAACAGTTTATTTTTTATTTGTTTGTTATGATTGGTACATCTCTGAACTATTCAGATAACCACCAGTATTCCTACCACCGACAACTAATACTTTTCCATTTGCTAAGACGGATGCTGTGTGTGCATATCGAGAAGAAGTCATATTACCAATGATTGTCCACACTCCAGCCAATGGATTATATACTTCAGCTATATTCAAAGGACTAGCATACCATCCACCAGTAACTAACACCGTTCCATTTGTTAATATGGATGCTGTATGACGATATCGAGCATAATTCATACTAGCAGTGATTGTCCAGACTCCTGTTGATGGATCATACAATTCAGCACTATTCAATCTACTACCACTATTTTGTCCACCAACAACTAATACTTTTTCATTTGTTAAAACGGATGCTGTGTGTTCATCTCGAGGGTAGTTCGTGCTGCTGATGGTTGTCCACACTCCTGCTGATGGATTATATAATTCAGTTCTATTCAAAGTTGCACCATAATATCCAGCAGTTACTAACACTGTTCCATTTTTTAAGATGGATCCTGCATGTAAATGTCGTTTACTGTTCATGTTACCAGTAGTTGTCCAAGTTCCTGTTGATGGATTATACACTTCAGCACTATTTAAATAATTACCATTCCATCCACCAGCCACTAATACTTTTCCATTTGTTAATGTGGTCATTGAGTGTTGATATCGAGTGTAATTCATACTGCTAGTCATTGTCCACACACCTGTTGATGGATTATACAATTCAGCACTATTCCAAGAACTACTACTATCGTATCCGCCAGCAACTAACACTGTTCCATTCGTTAAGACAGATGTTGTATGATAATATCGAGCATAATTCATACTACCAGTAATTGACCACATTCCTGTTGATGGATCATATAATTCAGCACTACTCAAAATACCACCACTATTTTGTCCACCAGCAACTAATACTTTTCCATTGGCTAATACGGATGCCGTGTGGTAAGCTCGAGCATAATTCATATTACCCATCATCAACCATTCTATGAGCAAATATCTGTTATTTGCAGTTTAGAAAGGAATGCAAATCAATAAATCTCTTAAAACTCACAGTCATATACGGAAAACTATTTCTTATATAGTATGAACTCTTTCTACTTCGGCATAAGTCAAAATATTTTTTATTTATTACACAAAGTTTTCGAAGACAATATTATGCAGTTATCAAACAAAATCTTTTATATAATTTAGGAAGAGAAAGAAAAGATCTTCGTTCTTTTATTACAAAATCTTTTGTATCAGTAGCATTCTAAAGAAGTAATATGTTCAACGAAAAGTTTGATTTTATAGCCAATAGCGCTATCAACGGATCATTTACTCCAGAAATCAATACATTACCTGGAGTCGGTGTTGTAGTCGTTGTTACAGCTAGAAATAGAAATATTTTCTATTTAGAAAAATTGAGATGAATATATTTCTGCAATGCTACTACCCTAGTGAATGTACTGAACTAAGGGTACCCATATACTGAGAAAGCCTCAGCAAGGTACCCGATATGGGTACTTCGAAAAATCTCAGTAATTATACTGATGTAGGTATTTCATTGGGTACCCATAGTAGTATGTTTACTGAACAAGTACTTGTATTGGTACCCGTATCTATAATTTTACTGAGGAAAGCTCTACAGGATACCCTAAATTTGTCGCGTTCTGTGTAGCAACTGTTCATTCACCGTTTTCTTTTGCACACACGGCTCCATTTAAACAACTTGACAAAAACATAAGAAATTAATATTTTTTCATCCTAATTTTTTCTATAGATTATTTCTTGACTATTTACTAATCGAGAACATGCCGATCTCGATCGTAAATTGAGAGAGGACTACCCTCAAGTGGTCTGATGGAGATCCGACCAACTCAGGTCCGGTCAGATTCCGAAATTTGACCTGCTTGAGTTTTCAGAATAGGAAAAACTAAATTAAATAAAATCGAAAAAAATGTCATAAATTGCTTTGAGAGAAACAAAAATGAAAAAAGTCAAAAGTTAGGTTCGATCAACAACATACTGCACTTTTGGCAACAAGGTACCTAAAAATACTGTGCAATAGTACCCAGTTAAGTATTTAATCAGTACCTTCAACTACCCATTTACTAGATGCTTTCCAGCAGGGTATCCGCTCCAGTACCTTATACGTACCTAAAAATACTTTGTGGTACTTCAGTACGCTACAGATCCTATGACATACTAGTAGCAGGGTACTTTTTCAAGTGCCCTTAGCTCAGTACATTCACTAGAGTATTTAACTACTTTTTCGAATAAAGAAGAGAATTTTCTGGTTATTATTTACTGAAGTGATTACTGTAACAATATTAGTCATTAAATACAAGATGAATTAATGCAAAATGCTAATAGTATTAACTTTTATCTGTCTGCTTAACTAACTGAATGTATTCGAAGAAAAAGTAGAACTTTAGTTTTGTAAAACTGTCTTCATATTGTCTGGATAACTACGCACAATGAAAGTTTCTAAGACATATGTTTAAAAAACATCTGTATTGCTGCAGGACAAAAAAAAATATGAAATTAAACATTACAAATTTTTTTCTCTTTATCTTCACAACGGAAACCTTACACAATTCAATTAAAATTTTCAATTTATTCGTTGTGAATTTACGCTAGAATCTCGTTTGAAAAATATTCTTGACGAAATGTCCTTCTTAGTAAATGTCCTTAGTGGGAATATCCGTCATCCTGATCTGAAGATGTTTAAATAACGTGTGATTAGAACTTAGATGATACTGTAATTCAAACATACTCCGACAGAGATTGAAGTTTTTCACAGAGAGTCACTCCCCAATTCTGATTATCGTTGTTAAAGTATTCTTATCATCATTCAACTATTTTTTGGTTTCGTAATGTCGTCTTCAATGATATTTCATTGAAATTGAACTGAACCTGATCTCAGATTCGATCAGATCGACAAAATTCAAAAGGCTTTTGTTGGTTATAATCACCCGGATGATTGTCAACATGGTCTCGCTAAAGCATGACCATTATTGATGCGCCCATTTCCGTAAGAAATGATTGATGATGAACTTCGTTCAACAGTAGAGGTTTAATAAAGCACCACGCGAACGGTGCAGTCAGATAACAATAGCCCAAAAGTAACCATTCTTCTTTACAGCAACGATCACTAGCTGGCTCATCCGTTATCCGAACCAGACAATAACGGTGTTGTCCTTCTACTTATCTATCCAAAGAGACATTCGATCATTCGTTCGTCCTTTTCATACTCAAAAAATGATAAGTCTTCACTCTGTCTTTTATTAAAAAGTTAAAATAGCTAATCAGCCGTCTCTCGAAAACTGGGTAAGGTTGAAGAAATCAATAAAGAAAGTCAACAGTTTCTCTCATAGGTGAACTGTCGATCATCTGGGCTAAGTATTGACTCCAATTTCTGAGAAGTTATTCATCGATTCTCCAAGGAGGAAGCAGCTCGTTTGAATCAGTCAAAGATCAAATTCAAGTCACTAAAATAATACAACGTCGCTGCTTCCCTTCTTGAATATCTCAATAATAGATATATCCCACACCGATCAACTAGAAGATTTTTTCACTAATCCAATCATATGAATATCCATGTATATAGGCGAATAAAAACGCGAATGCTGTCTTACTTGTTGTTGTACTGATAGTCGTCACTGTTGTTGTCGTTGTCGTCGTCGCAGTTGTTGTTGTTGCCGTCGTTGCTGTTGTTGTAGTTGTCGTCGTCGCAGTTGTTGTCGTTGTCGTCGTTGCTGTTATTGTGGTTGTGGATGCTATTGTTGTTGTTGTTATTGTCGTTTTAGATACGGTGGTCAAGGCAACGGCTAATGCAGCAATGCCTGCGCCAAGAAGAAGGGCAGGAATTAGAGACAGAATTAAACAGACAGGTGAACATCGCAAACAAATATGTTTAAAATAGCTAAGTGGAATATTTTCAAAGTATAATAATAAAAAAGTGTGATACAATGACTTACCGCTTCTTTTTGTTTTTATTCAGCTTTCTGTCACGTAAATCCTCGAAGCATATTCTAATTGACGACATGCCAGTTCTCTGTATCAATTTAAAAAATAGATATAGATAGAAGAAAAGGGATAAATGGTCCGCTTTGATTTCAGTTTTACCATCGAATCGAGTCAAACTACAGCCCAGATCGAACATGCCCGATCGTAAACGACCGTTTACGGAGATCGTGAAAAAATACGAAGTCATTGACAGATTAATATCTCAGCTCCGTATACGGCTATGGTATGCACAACTTTAGAAATTTTCGGCAGAAATGGGCGAGCACGATTGCAACAGTCGATGAAGGAAACAGTATCTTCGGAGTAAGCATAGATACTGCTTCCTACAACTTCATATGATTGCTTTTGACTTTTGCTCACACACTTCTTTAATTTCTGTCTATGCTTACGTACATATATCGGACAGCTACGACAACACGTTTGCAGTAGCTAGCTATGACGCTGCTCTCGGCTAATAATAAAGGGTTATTTGGTTGACAAAGTGGTAGACGTAGACTGGAGGAGATAAACTACAGATGCTGGCATAGCGTAGAGAAATATATGGATAGAACATATAGTACAAAGCATAAAAATTCAGGATAAGGGCCTACAATAGAAGGTCATTTAGAAGGATTAAAGGTGCAAATTCAATGAATAAGAAGTATTTTAATTTAATTTATTTTATTTTATTTCTTTCGGTCATTTATGGAGACAGATTCGATGAACAGTAAGTATTTTTGTTTATTTTATTTATTTTAGATCATCTATTGGGACACATTCAATGAACAAATATTTTAATTTTATTTAATTAATTTTATTTATTTTAAATCATTTAAGGCGACAAACTCAATGAACAACAGTAAGTATTTTTATTTTATTTATTTTAATTTATATGTTTTAGACCATCGAAGTGAATCCATTCAGTGCACAGTAAGTATTTCAATTCAATTCATTTGACTTTTTCTATTTTAGATTATTTAAATAAATATGAAGGGTGTTTCATAAGTTTCGACTCCATGTTTATTTTTTTTTGTATTTTTGCTGTATTCAAAGGTGCACAGATATCGAATATAAATATTGCAATTTATCTTGAATGATAGCTTAGATGTTACTCTTCAAATATATACACCCGATATCTGTACACCTTTCAATACGGCAAAAATACAAAAAGATAAAAATGGGGTCGAAATTCATGAAATACCCTTTATTCAAGGAACAGTATACATTTGTAATTCAGTTCATTTTAGTTTATTTATTTTAGGTCATTTAAATGTATATATTTAATGAGCAATAAGTATTATAATTTATTTCATCTTATTTTAGATCAGTTAAGTGGATATATTAAATGAACAGTAAGTATGTCAATTTATTTTATTTATTTTATTTTATTTTACACCATCTATGTAGATACATTCAATGAACAGCATTTCAATTTAATTCATTTTACTTTTTCTATTTTAGACCATATAAATGGATATATTCATTGAACAGTAAACATTTCAATTCATTTCAATTTATTTATTTTAGGTCATTTAAAAGGATATATTCAATGAACAGGAAGTATTTCGATTTTATTCTATTTATTTTAATTCATTGTACAGGATACATTCGGTCAACAGTAATTATTTTGTAATATTTGAATTTAATTATTATGTTGAATGCGTTATTTTCATGTAATTGGGTAGGGATAAGGAGGACAACAGACGGCGAAAGTGATCGTTTACGATCGTTTACGATCGTAAACGCTCCATATACGACCTCCGTTCTTTGCCGTATTTCTCCGTATACGGTCACGGAGACACACGATCCTAACACTGAGCCATGTAATACGGCGAAATACGGTCGTATACGGAGTCCATAACCCTCGACCTGGGAGGGTGTCCCACAAGTCATTTAACAAAAGTTTTTTCTTCTAACTTCACTATTAATTGAGCTTTATCGACTAATTTTTTTTGTATGATAGGTGACACCATCAAGTTTTAGTTTCTATGGACAAACTTTAAAAGTTCTCTTTAAAGCAAATACCTTTGATGGAAATACTAAAACTTAGTCTTTTTTGTAGTCCCATAAAAATATCATATAGCGTTTCTTTTCTAAATCCTTGACTTTTAACTTGATATCATTCAATTTATTTTTATGAAGTCACTTCCAAATGAATTTCTGCAAAAT
>CAJNOP010003220.1:0-10770 GCA_905250075.1 Rotaria sp. Silwood1
TTATTGTGTTTTAAGACGAAAAAAAGAACTCATCTTATCCATTATCTACATTTGAAAATGATCATCTAAAAAATGCTTGATGTGTACTATCGTCACTAAAACCTTTGTGAACGAAAAGTGATTGAATAATTGTTTTTCGAACAATTCAGTAGATAATTATTCAAGACGCACTTATTTCAACTAAATAGTTGAATTTCTTCAGTTTGCATAGATATTTGAAGTTAAACATGCCGAGAGAAAATGACTAGCAATTACACAGGATAGTTTACAGAGCAGCTTCTTAATGATGTCGATTAAGACTTTTATTCGTTCTGAAATTTACTAGTAGATAAATATTCCTTCAAAAATAAATGACTTCTACATCCTTACAAAATATAATTATAAGGCAACTTATCTGACAGAGTACAGGGTGTGTATACTGGTCATGTCTCTAATCACACCTACACCCACACCCCACACCCTGTGACGTTCTCTGTTTTCAACTTCGAATGACTCAGGATTACCTAGAATTTCGAAATAACACATGCGTGGCGCTAATAGTTAAACTTTCGTGATAATTTGTATCTTATTATTTTTTTTAATTTCAGAAGACAATTTCTAACTTTGCCTTAATATTTTAAAATAAATTAAAATTTTTGATGGCAATTAACAGTAACATAATCTTTCATATAGGATTGGTGCATGTTGGCAGTTTGCATCATCTACTCATTTCTTCCCTTTCCTTACAGTATAAATACCAACATTTTTTCCTCCTTAAATTCATCATTAGCATTATTACAGTTCAAAAGAATCATTATATCAAACAGAATAATATTCCTGGTGAAATACTTCCTGCATTCAATATTTAAGTATGTTATTTTGTCCTGATCATAATTAATCGCATGACATAGACTTCATCGAACTAGGCTTCTCATTTCACATTCTAAAGCTAGTTAGATGTTTGGACAGCGCGAAGGTGTTGTACGATGACGAGCAAACATAGTTTACATATATAGTTCGATCTTGCATGATTATTCGCGGTTACAATCATATCAAAAAGTATCCGAACACATCTGTATGTTGTTGTATTCCTTGATTCAGCAGAAACAAAAGATAAAACTTTATTTCGAGTTTTTATCACTATATGAATGTTAGACTGACTAACCGACGTATATATGTATGATGATCTTTCTAAGGGCATTCTGTCAATTGTCACGTCCTTCCCCAAACTAACTAGCTTTTCAGTTTTCTTCTTTCTCTTATTTATAATTTAAACCAATAGGACGACAGCAAGATACGTCTAAAAATATGTCACTCTGTAGAGCATTTTTTCTCTATTGTATTTTCTATAATGTCATTGTCTGGCAGTAACTTTTTCGATAAAATCATGTAAGCATTTCTTCAAGGAACGCGTATAACATCGGTGTTTAAATATTCTACTCTCATTGACTTTGAGCTATACTAGTAAAAAGATTTAAAATCACTTGAGTCTGTATAGGTTTTGATGAGTTCTCTAGTACTATATTTGGAAAAAACCATGATAATTTTTAATCTTATCATTGTACTAAATGTACTTGGGAAACATGCCCTTGTTGGAAATAGATTTTATTGTCAAATATATTTATCTTCATTGAAAATCGTATCAAAAAAATAGATGTTGTTGTGCTTGTTCTAACAATATGTGTGTGATTTGATACTGATGTCGGGAAAGTGAATAATTATGCATGAAAAACAGAAGAATCTTGCTCCAAATATAGTGAAAAATCAAGTTTTCTGAAAAAAAAGTATCTCATCATTTGAGATAATATATAGTATTGTAAGATTGTCAATAGAACTTTAATTTCCATAAAATTTCTCACATTAAGTTTTGCATACTATGTTTCACATGATCATGTACAAAAGTGGATTAAGATTCGACACGATCAAACAAAAATCTATGACTGATTTTACTCCAGATCTTCTTATTTGAGATTAACGATAAATAGTATTGATTTCGAATTTACATAATTAAACTTGTCTAGCATATAGATAACAAAGATTGTAGCACCATTTAATTTAATATTTTAATAGGAAAATGAAAATTGAAAGAAAAAGTTTTATGTTTTATTATATGTTGACTGAAAAATATAGTAACGACTGATGAATAACTGGAACAAAGCTAGCTGAAAGTCAAATTATATAATAATTTTTTTGTCATGTAATTGCTCGTTGAATTTATTTGTTGCTTTCGTATTAGAAGATGAATTTATCATATTTTCAAATAAACGAAAGTATGTATGATTTTATGTCTTTTCTAGTTAAATAAAACATGGTCCTCGCTGATCTTAGTCAACGTCTGTCATCAGCATTACAACATTTAAGCAAGGCAACAATTATCAATGAACCAGTTTTCGATGAAACCTTGGGAAAAATTTGTCGAGCTCTATTAGAAGCTGATGTCAATATTCGTTTAGTTAAAAGATTACGTGAAAACGCTAAGTAAGACAATTCATATTATAAAATATTTCAAAATAGACTTAACAAATCTTAAAATGTAAAACAAAAGTTTAATTTAATTCTTTTATTGATCCTAGGTATAATTGAAGATCATAATATTTATCGCGCAATGATCATCATTATAAATAGAGGGAACTTTGTTTTTACGAATTTTTTACTTTTAAATTAATGCTGACATATTTAATATTTCGGAAGACTTACGTTTCAGAAGTTATATAAAAGAGAGAATCACTTTCGATATTGCATGTTGCGATTATTGTCATTTTTTTACACAATCAAATATAATTCAAGAGTTACTTGTTAGGTTACTTTAATAACTATATGCTTTTTCTATTTGAATAGACAAGCAATAAATTTAGAAGAAATAGCTGTTGGTCTAAATAAACGTCAATTAATTCAACAAGTTGTTGTTACAGAGCTTGTTCGAGTATGTCAAAATAAATTGATCGCAAAAAGAAATAATCTTGTTTATTTTCTGTGTTGTTCATAGTTAATTGATTCTGAAGTTAAATCATGGGAACCAGTTAAAAAAAAATCTAATATTGTTATGTTTGTTGGTTTACAAGGTAGTGGAAAAACAACAACATGTACAAAAGTAAGACTTCATGTTTCTATGAATTTCAGTTTCTTATTTGTTTTTTTTTAGTATGCTTATCATTATATGAAACGTGGTTGGAAAACAGCTTTAGTATGTGCTGATACATTTCGTGCTGGTGCTTTTGATCAATTACAACAAAATGCAACAAAAGCACGAATACCATTTTATGGCAGGTAAGTCTTTTTTGTCTACAGCTGTTGAAATTCTTTTCATGAAAGAATTAAGTTCTCATTTTTAATATAGTTATACAGAAAGTGATCCAGTAGTAGTTGCTATGAATGGTGTTGAAATATTTCGTAAAGATAAGTTTGAATTAATTATTGTTGACACAAGTGGTCGACATGCACAAGAACAATCATTATTCGAAGAGATGCTGGAAATTTCAAATAGCATCGTAAGATTAAATTTACATGCATTTTATTTCTGTTTTCATTTTCTTATGCAGAAACCGGATAATATCATTTTCGTAATGGATGCTAGTATTGGTCAAGCTTGCGAATTACATGTATGCACTTGTTTTTTTTTGCTTGCTTCATTGATATTTGTAATTTTAAGGCGCAAGCATTCAAATCAAAAGTTGATATCGGCTCAGTTATTGTTACTAAACTTGATGGTCATGCTAAAGGTGGTGGAGCTCTTAGCGCGTATGTTATTTTATTTAACATAGATCTAACGACATATAATGATTGACTATGTTAGGGTTGCTGCAACAAAAAGTCCAATTATATTTATTGGTACAGGTGAACATATTGATGACTTTGAAGTATTTAAAACGAAACCATTTATTAATAAATTATTGGGTATGGGTGATATGTCAGGTTTACATGATAAAATCATTAGTTTGCATTCGGAACACGATAAACCATTTATTATAAATGCAAAACACGGTAAATTAAATAATGAATACATTCAAAGCTTTTTAGAGAGAGTATTTTATTTATTTCTGATCTGTATGGAAGTACTACGGACAATATAGATAATCATTAGAGTATTTTGATTATTTGTAATTGTGAGTTGTTGTAAAAGAGCAAGAATATTTAGTGTTCTAAATGATTGATTCAATGAAGAATATACAGAAAGTTTTGTGATTCGATGCAAATGCAGAGAATAACTGACTTCCTTAATCTTGGAAAGATCCGTTGATAACCATAAGATTACGCAAAACAATCGTATGTAGCTTTTCAAGAAATATTTTATAAATACTTATACAAGTACTTTGTTTTAGTCCACAACAGAAAATATTACAGAGAATACTTTCGAGAAGATCGAACAATTGTTATAAAATACGAATAATGATTAAATATACAGTATACGCTTATTTAGGTCAATTTACATTGCGAAATATGTATGAACAATTTCAAAATATTGTGAAAATGGGTCCACTTGGACAAGTTATGGTTAGTTTGAAAATAATATCTATTAATTAAAGTAACTGGATTTATTTCTATTAAATAGAGTATGATTCCTGGCTTTGGCACAGAATTTATGTCAAAGAGTGATGAACGAGAATCACAAGCCCGTTTAAAAAAATTCATGTGTATCATGGACAGTATGAATGAAAATGGTAAGTAGAAGTTTTGTTCAAAAAATGATTTTTTTAAAGTTTCGAATAAAATATGTTGAAGAACTTGATCATTTTGATGGAGCAAAGCTTTTTATAAGCCAATCTAGTCGCTATACTCGAGTAGCACGTGGTGCCGGTGTATCAGTACGTGATGTAGAAGACTTAATATCGCAATATTCGAAATTTTCAAAAGCGATGATACAAATGCAGAGTATGAAAGGTTTATCTGAGTTTGGCAATATGAAGAAAAATATTAATTCAACAAACATACAAAAATTAACAAGTCAAATGAGTAAATTAGTTGATTCAAGAATATTAAATCATATGGGTACGTTTTTCTACTTTGTTTTTACTTATCGGTTCATCTATTAAATAATTAGGTGGTACATCGGGTTTATCATCGATGATAAGACAATATCAACAAGGTAGTAGGAGAGATAGGTTATTAAGTGACGATGAATAATTTGAATGTCAATCGTTTTTTTCGCTTGTATTTTATAACTGATTTTTTTCTTCATGTACGATAAAAAGTTGTGATGATGCATGTATCTGTTTACCTATGTTGTCAATGTTTCAAGCTTTTAGCTAATACAACTGTTTTTTCTTATTATATATCTCAATTGTTTATATTCAAACCTATAACAATCAAGAAAAGAAAGTAGCTGATCAAAAATCGAATCGACTTGGAAAACGATGCGATCCTATGAGATGCTGATGTGTGAAACTCATAAATTGACACTATAAATTTACGATGTATTCTTAAAGATATTTGAAGCAAAGCGAAATAATAAAGGTGGAATTGAGTGTCAAAAAGAAAACGAACATTCGACACTAAGACCTGCTTTGTTACCAAAGAGTTATACCATAGTTATGAGAGATTGCTTATCAGATATTGATCGAAACGTCTCAAAATAAGCCAATTGAAGGGTTTTCCTTAACTGAAATAAAGTTGTAACCTTCCTTTTTTTTTCGAAAACATTTAATATTCGATTTGTTATTATAACCTAACAAATGCAGAAGTCCTTCTTGTTTCGTATGTTTTTTAGTTTGGATGGGCCTATTTTACAAACCCATTACATGTGAGAGCAGTGGGAGTTGCTGCCCTTTTTTATGCACGTGTGAACGCTGGCATATATTGGCACTGATATTCATTGGGATTGTATCGTACTTTTTAATGCGCGATGCCATCATCTAATTTTCATGAAGGAAAATACATGTTGACATTGCAACAGTAGAAGAGCAGTAGCTCGTTCCAGATGCCACTATAGGATATGCGTGCAAGTGTGACTTTGTGGATGTGGTTATGCGTGTGGACAGATGCGAATGAAAAAAAGATACACTCTCATTCCGATACCCACACCGACCTACGCACGGTGATACACAGTTGTAATATGATTGATACCAAAACAATGAAATATGAAGTGTTTACAACCGTGGTTATTTGACCAGGGTAGAGTGTGGGTGTGGATATGGGTAGGAATTGAGAGACGACCGACATTCGTATCGATCCATACTCATACCCATACCCACCCGCTTTATGATAACACTATTGGATAAAACTTTGTAGCAGAGTGAAAAATGGCAGCTGACTCGTTCATGTAACATCACAAATAGGCAGAGCAATTTATCGCAAATTTCGAGGAAAAGACGAAAGCCATAGTATCATTTGCACTGCTCCAATATATTTATATTCAATTTATTCCAATCTTTCAAGCATCCGCCTGTGTCTCATGTATAAATCTAGATTCGGTTTTTATACTGAGCTGATAGTGACATATCCATCATTTTGCAGTTTCACGTTTGTAAAGAGAGGATGTATGCTATGAATATCGCCGTGTAGTGTTTGATTCAGAGCCGACGGGAACACATAGGTTCGAGGCATTGTGCAATAAAAATACTTCAATGCCGATAAATAATCTTGTAGTAAGTGCGCAATTGTGTGACACGAAATCAAAATTTTTTCAAAAGTGCATATTTTAATTCGAAGTTGCTCCAAATTAGGCACGCATCGAAGTAGTGACCCTATGAAATCGAATAAGCCCGCTGAGTTCACGCATTCAATTTCTAGATTTCGAAGTGCACAATGCATATCGATATTATTTGGAATGACGTTCTCGTCAACTGAAATCAAATTGTCATTAATGTAATACCACATTTTAACCGAATACAAATGATCTATGATTAGTTTGAATTTGTATAAATTTGGACAGGCAAAAAGAACTGCTCCAAGAAAACGAGGTCGATTAATCCAACGAATTTCTAGTTCTCGAATTGATGAACTGCCAGTCCATGTTTTGATTTTTGATGGAAGACAAACAGAAACTAAACAAGCTTTATATAAATGCGGAAAGCCGTTCGAAAAAACATAATTATGAAATAGAGTTCACCATTGAACAATGGTACGATGAACACTGTTGATAGTCAAGTATTTGAGATGCGGAAAGAATTCTGGATGAATCTTCTGTACCAGTTCTCTGCCAGGATTGTATAAAATTAACGACTGCACGCGAGAAAACTTAGTCATATCGATGCGTTTACATTCATATAACGTAAGGCAAATAGTTCTAGAGGCGAAAAAATAAGCACATTTTATGTCCAGTAAGAAATCCTTGTTCACATTACATTTAACATCAGTTTTGTGTAGAAGTGACGTGAAACGACGATTCAACAGATAAAAACCAGTGTGGAGATCCAGTGATGACAAATACGAAAAGATGTCCAATAATATTTCATTGGGTAATAATTCTATACTTGATGTAGCTAAAGAATTGTTACTCATGCTCCTCTTCATATGTGCAAAATAATCTAACTATGCTTCGATGCAGCCTATTTTATAGTCAGTCAAGAAAATTTCTAACGACATTCAGCTGTAATCTTGACTCAACATTTTCACATTCCGCATTGATCGTGATGCAATACTGTTGAATCACCTCAAGTTGATTCTGCTTATCTTCTCTTGTCGTTCTTTTGAATCATCAGACGTGAGTCAAGATGTGCAGCGTGTTTTTATGTTGTTCGAATAATCCACAGAGAAAAAACAGAGATTGCTTGATGCGCACATTTTCTCTTTGCCGTTTGTCATGAGAAGTAGGTTTATTTGCATATACACTAAAAAGCATCAATGTTTTTACCAACCTACCGAAAAAGGTAAAGGAGATTTGAAAAAGCGTCCAATTTCACCCAAAGATAAGAAAAATAATTCTTCAGTTCTACGAAACCTCTAAAGCTCCTTCCCCCGGGGTGTGGTGTGAGTGTAAGGTATGGGGTGTGAGTGTTGGTGTCTCACTGATGCATAGCCACACACCCACGCCCACACCCTTTCTTTTAGAATCCAAATTCTCATCGATATGGTTCAGATATTGGAAAACTCTTACAAATGAAAGATATTTAATTTACATTACACTTGAAGTTTTATCATTAGAATTCTTCAAAATAGATCTCCTGACATGATAAACAAACTTTTGTATTCAATGATAAGAAAAATTTTATTTAATTATTTTAGATGCTCTCAATCGTATTGATTGTGATTCATAAAATCAATAATATTTCAAAGGAAAAAGTTTCTTTGGTTCATATATAAAACAATATGCATGACTCTTTCTTCACCATGGTATGTATTTTATAGTATTCAACGTGAATTCCTTAAGGGTACCCCCTCTTTTTTGACCATTTCTAGATCTCGAAGATGGTAAGGCCGATCGAAATGAAATTTTCACCACAAATAGAACACCTAAAATGATGAGACACGTATTCGAGGAAAAAATTCTCTGAGGCGGTTTTCATGGTTTTTTATGTAAAACCTTGGTTTTCCTAGGTTCTCATCTTGCCAAGGGCAACCCCTTTCTAACTTCGTCCGATTGGGCTGAAAATTTTATCCTAGATACTTTGAAGTATTCTCCAGAGGTAGTTTTGACCGTTTTAATTTCTGATGCTTCCATCCGGGTTTATAGGGTTCGCAAGGTCAAAAACCTGGTTCTGGCAAAAAAACCTTTACGTATTTTTTTTATAAAAAAAAAAGAAAGTGAGATTTTTGAAAACGCGCAAAACTACCTCTGAGATATAGTCGTAGCTATCCATAAAAAAAATTTTCAGCCCAATCGGACGAAGTTAGAAAGGGGTTGCCCTTGGCAAGATGAGAACCTAGGAAAACCAAGGTTTTACATAAAAAACCATGAAAACCGCCTTAGAGAATTTTTTCCTCGAACACGTGTCTCATCATTTTAGGTGTTCTATTTGTGGTAAAAATTTCATTTTGATCAGCCTTACCATCTTCGAGATCTAGAAATGGTCAAAAAAGAGGGGGGGGGGGGGTACCCTTAATGCTTTTTATTTCTTTATGTATTGCATTACTTGGTATTGCATTATTAGTAGTTTTTCTTAAAGCAGGATATTTTTTATTGCATTCCATGCATTAATTACAATTACTTTTGCTCTTAGTAAATGACTTTTTAAACAAGGAAAAACAAAAAAATAAATACCTAAGGAAATTATTTATGTATCTTTCATTCTTTTTAGGTGTGAGTGTAACAATATTTTTTGTACAAGAAAGAAAAGTGGCCATTATTGAAGCTACTATTATAATTATGACTTTTAGTCTTTCAAGTGATTGTTTTTTGTTCATTTTGGTATCGTTTATATACACAGATTCTTATGATATTAATTATGAAAGAAAAAAATCTAAAAGACAATATTTATCATCCACATTAGCAACAGATAGGGTGTGGGTGTGGATGGGTGTGAGTGTGGATAAATAGAAGAGCAGCAGACACCCATAACCGCATCCACACCCACATCCATTCATACCGACACTCACACTCCACACCCACGCGGGTGTGGGTGTGGGTACGGCTGTGACTGTGACTGTGGCTGAAGAGAAGGCTAACACCCACACCCTCATCTATTTCAGAATAATATTGATTTGAATGTATTGAGGAAGGTGCAAAAATGAAACCAACTCACTTTTTACGGCAATGTCCAGTTTCACTATTTGATACTGACGGTTGGATGCGCATTTTATATGTAAATTCATATAATAACATAAGCAGGATCTCGGTACTGAATTGTGGGACAAGGTTTTTGTCGATAAATCTCTGACGTGCATCAAAACCTGAGTATTGAGGTTTTCATCCATTTCTATGGTTAAAAAATGTCATTTTAGAATTTCTTTCCATTTTAAAATGGTTTTCCAAAATATTCAAATCTTAAAAGAACATATTATATATCATTCAAAAAGAGAAAATAAGTCTGTTCACTGTCCGGCGAAAATGATGTAATCGACGGTTTGAAAGGGTGGCATAATACTAAACGCTTGTCTTTTTCCTACAGATCCGCTTTTGCCGCTTAGAACGTGTGCGTGCAGACCGGCCGGTTGAATAATGATGTTTGTCTTGCCTTTTGGAATTACGTGATCGTGCGTACCACCGTCATGCGCGGCGCCGTCTTTATACTGCCCCCATCCACCTGCTGACATCGGTCCGGGACCTGTCTTGCCGCCATGATCGTGACCCGAGTCTTCGTATGCGTGCGTGTGCTCCCCCGCATCATTTGTAGTGAATGTTCCCTTGTCGTGAGCATGTGTTGGGAGCTCGTCCACTCTTAAAGTATGCAGAGAAGTACCACCCCTGTTAGTACCAACAGTTTCGTTCTTGCGAATATCGATGCCTAGTGGAAAACGAGCTTGCAAATCAGGCAAATTAAACGTCTTTACATGATCCCCTACTCCATATAAAGTGCCGATGACTGAGAACAGAATAGAATACTTAGAACGAGAAACTGCTGAGCCGTCACAACGCATCCAATTTACTGGCAGTTCTAGCCCTGCATACATTGTGATTGTTCCAATCGGCATTCCACTGAATTGATCCACACGAATAGGATTTAGCTCGACGTAATGAAGTCCGAAGCTCAGCAAAAAAAGCACCATAATCCGATGACGAAACATTTCAGAATTTCAGTCTTACGCTTGAAATAGTCTTGATATTTAATTCGTATAGCGTAGCATCTTTTATTACTGGACAGATTATCCTGATTATAGTATATGTTCTTTGTCTTAACTTGAGTGAGCTCATACTTTACGATATGTTACTATTTCACAATATCTAAATGACTTTTATTGCTCTCAACAAATCGAAGC
>CAJNOP010003221.1:0-13871 GCA_905250075.1 Rotaria sp. Silwood1
GGATAGAATACTCACCCAAAAGTTAGGAGCATGGATAATTAAAAATATGTAGAATACGAGATACAGACGATGTGTCCAATAAAAAATCTTGAACATAGATGTGAATATTTATTTTAATAGAGATTAGTTTTATTTACCGTAAATTTGCCTCTTTTTCGAATCCAATTCATTGAAAATATGACCATTATGGCAAGAATAACGCATAAAATAACACCACTGAGTGATGCAAATCCACCAACCCATCCGATACCAGGAATTGTGGTAAACTATCCAAAGGATAACATGAAAACAATCTAATGAATAGTTTCTCTAGTGAGCTTACCATGAGAGTCGCCCATGAGTACACTAGAAGAACATTACACCATTAAGTCATAATGTCACAAATAATAAAGACACTCACCTCGGTTTCGTCCAAAGTTTATCATATGTGCTACCGTATGAAAAATAGCCAAAGCTGCAACAATTCGTCCCACCTCTTTATGAAAATCAATATGATCGTCTATATATATCAGTTGGCGAAGGCGTTTTTTGGAACGAATAAATAGAATGGTTTGTTTCAGCATGGCAACAATCGATAATGTACAATTAAAGTTTAGTAACATCCCACCGATACGAGCAAGCACTAGAAACACACCGTCTTTCATGAAGATCGATCGATAAATGGTGACATAAAGAATTAATGCTAAGTTGACGAGCAAGTAGAGAATGAGCCATGTGATGCGTGATATATTCTCTTTCAGGTATTCCTTCGTAAATTTTGATTTGTAGGTACTATACCATTGTTCCATGCGACTGGGTTTAGGAGGAGGTGCGGTCGGTTCTAAGAACCAAGTTGGATGAACTGTAAATCGAGAGAAAGCTTTGAGTATCATTTCATCTTCAGTGATGATCGAATGAAACTCTTCAAAATCGATTTGAGCTTTCTTTAATGAAAGAAAATATTGAAACAAAAATATGTTAGAAATACATAACTTACTGTTTCAAGATGAAATCTTTGAATAAGTATTTGAAGGGCTTCTTTCAAATTACTATTATTAGATGATACTATACTTTCAAAATAGTGTTCTAGAAATAGAACAAATTCATTGGTAGTCACATGGTCATCACCGTTTTCATCGATCATCATGAAAAACATCAGAGCTCGTACATCTACAGTGCTGTTAAGAATACGTGTTAACTTGATTACATTGCTCTTGCTCATTAGTGTTGAATCGTCACTGTCAGATAATGATTTCAGAACGCTGAATAGTCGTTTGACGATAAACGGCTGAGACTGAAGTCTTTTGGAAACCTCTTCAATTGACAACATATCGGCTCCATGAATAGATGTAGGTAAAGATACTTCAG
Source organism: Rotaria sp. Silwood1 (assembly GCA_905250075.1). Classification (NCBI taxonomy): domain Eukaryota; kingdom Metazoa; phylum Rotifera; class Eurotatoria; order Philodinida; family Philodinidae; genus Rotaria; species Rotaria sp. Silwood1. Next base: position 1,348 of record CAJNOP010003221.1, read on the forward strand.
GATCGTTTAATAATGCGTGCAATTGAATTTCAGCGATATGACGACGTGGTATGGACTTTGAATAATAACTTTTTCGAAAAACATGGCACAGATTTTTGTTATTCATTAAATGTAAGAACTACGTACCTGCTGACAAGGTGACGCCAATTTCCTGACGAATCGCGTGTTTCGGATGAGGAAGATAAATTCGACAGACGGCTTGTTATGTTTATGGCAAGATGCGGTGATTTAGATGATGATTGTGATAGTTGTTGCACGGCTGAATCAACGATATTGATCCATGGTGATGAAGACGCAGACTGTTGATTATCGTGGTCAGACATCGTGAAAATCAGTCGCTTACTAAAAAATACTCAAATTGGGTGTAGATATGCGGCATCTTATCTAAGCTCACATTGTCACTGTCACATCCATACACTGCTTCTTTAGTCGTTTACTCAGAAAGAGAGAGAGAGAGAGTGAATTCTGAAAGAGTCTTTATTAGGTCTGTTCAGGATCTGGAACGAAAACATAGTGATATCTCGCAAGGAATAAAAAAAAAGAGCATCCGGCATCGAGCAATGTGTCAAATAAGTCTAATCATTATTCAGTAGTAGACTATATAAGCATCATAGATCATTTTAATGAAATGATAGTGAAGCAATAGTGATTTCCATACGAAACGACGCATAATTAAAATGTTTTTTTTTACAAGCAGTTCAAATTGAGGTTGGATGCTTGCGAAGGGTTCTACATTGCTGGCTCATAGTAAACAATTACGCCTGTAATGAAAGTTCAAGGCTTTTGTCTAAGTATTCTACTCGCATCGTCACTTCGAATTATCAGAGTTTTATTTGAATTGATTGCTAAAGAGTTCTACTCATTTTTCTACATAACTTCACCAGTCTACTGATTGAAAATAATTTACGGGCCAAAATCAGTAAATACCTTTGGCATTCCGACCCTTCTCTGATGCATTAATTTTCTGTGCAACATGAAATTTATATTTCAGCCCAATGAACTTTTCTGGATGGGAAAATAATAAAGTACCGAATTGTTGTATTTTTGCAGTGATACTCAAGAAAACTTGATTGACTGTCTACCTAACGGAAGATGTCTGAGGTGAATAGCCTAAGCTTAATGAATTTGTACCGTTAATTTCAACAAGAGTTGAGGGAAGTTTTTTTCTCAACGAAAAAAATTACAGATAATCGAGAAAATAACACTGTACAGAAGTGGTGGTTCTACTTACAGCCCATAAAATGCGCTCGACACGCACAAGCAAGCCTAGGGACTAAAAAAAGTGAAAGTAATTTTATTAAAATGTTAAAAAGAAAATAAAAATTGATCTAGTTCAGAGTGTGGGTGTGCTGGAAATGAATACCCACACCCCTACTGATCGATAATACGGGTTGTTTCTGTGTTTCGTATCGTATTTGGAATGAACAGTTAAATGTGTCTCATATACTGCTATGATCGCCAATCTTCGCATAGACACTCTCTTACAGATTTTATTAGAAACTTTGAAGATTTACAACATATTAGTTCAATAAACTGTACTTTCGAAAAACATAAACTTACTTGTTGAAGTCTTGTGAAACCGTGTATATTTATCAGCAGAATAAGGATAATTTATCAACTTTGTTGTATGAGTGAGAGTAACGAATAGTGTTGTATATATATATATATATATATCGCAAAATACGTTTGAGTTTTGAATGTAAATGTATGTATTTGGATTAGTGGCGCATAGAATATAGATCACCTATTCAGTTTATTTCATTCAAATATTACAGTCGTTGTACTTCCTCTGCCCCCCACCCGTCGTTCACATCGATCGATCAATAACGATGAAGAGTCAGATGAATGTCCACCAAAATGTAAACTGCATCACGTAGTAACTTATTTTTTTCTTTATATTATCACACAGAATCGACAAAATGTAAATTTGCATCGACTACTCTTTCTTGCCCCAAAGTATACTTATCGTTAATCCCTTATAATAGCAATAATAGCAACAACAACAACAACAACAACAACAACAACAACAGAGAGGAGAAGAACAAAGAAAAGAAATCAAAGAGAATGAGAAAAATTGATAATAACCAAAATAGAAAAGTAAACATCATTGATTATGATCTTTTAATGCTACTGATAATTTTTTTAAAAAGCTGATAATTTTCTGCAATTGATAAGCTTCACAAAGGATCATGCACTCTTTTACCAACAATCGATGACGATGCAGCTCTGAATTGGAATGAAAATGCCAGTAAACTTTCTTACTCAATTGTTTACACTAATCGTCATTCATAAATATTGAGAGTTGTGCAGTGAGATTTGTCGAGACTACGATAGAACTGCTGTCGATAGTGTTTTCTTTTCTGACATTTGTTACTTATTGAAGCAACATAATTTTCAAATATTCTTTTTTTCGTCTCCCAAATCAATTGTTAAAAAGGAAACGTGTCTGAGTCTTGTATGTCGTCATTGACGAGTTCCCAACATTTCATTTCGCAAAAAAACCAGGAATAGCGTTCACATTATAGCAAGTGAAGGCTAAAATTAAAAATCGCTTAATACTCTTTTATGATTTGATATTATTACTACGCATGAGCGCGAAATAAAAACGTGCTGTACCATTACTTTTTTTTTTGTCTCATTTTCTATCTAAAAAGGTATTACTATTGTGCATTTTATTGATGCAACCTGATTATTTTTGCAAGGTTGAATCATCATTTATCTCATTATCTTACCATTTCAAAATGTAATCAACGAAGCAAGAAATAATGTATGACTGAAGGACAAATTATGAAGATCTAGAAATAAGACGCGTGATTTGTACTAAAGATTGTTGTGTTAAGATTTGTTAAGATTTATATTTTGAATATACCGAATTTTCTCCAACAGTTTGGATCTTTTATCAGTATCGAATGCCCTAAGAATATAATATTTATGATCGGATCAGTTGGAAGAATTGGATTTTCAGTGCCTTTTGAAAAATGTCTGTTCAACAATGTCCTCGACACTGTAAAGTAGAAAAAACTTATCCAGAAAGAAAAAAGATAAACGTGAGTTTTTTTATAACAAGGAATTCTATACATTAATATATGATCGAAATCAAAACTTTTTGATTTTAATAAAACAAAAGATGTTATTCTATGATACTCAACTTATTTCTTAATTCTTGATGTATTAAATTCCATGTGATGAAAAAATTATGTTTGGATTAATTATTAGCAATAAAAGCATGGTTAAATTCTTCCTCTCTATTTAGAGTAACAACTTAAATTATATGCATAATGAACTCATAAATGGTCGTGGTACTACTTCTGATACTCAAGTTGTTCTTCTTGTTGATAATTTGTCATGCATAGACATATATGAGCATCAAAAAGGATATTGATATTTATTCATTTATATACAACTATATTATAATCATAGAACATCATTTTTGAAGATGATCAATACTGATCGAAAATTTAAAATTGCATTATAACATGTTTTTTATAAAAGAAAATATGATTCAAATCAAAAGTTTTTTTTGTAATAAAAAATACTATTTTTCGTTATTTAATTCATTTCATAAAATTTTTCATGTATTAGAATTCCATGTTACAAAAAATTTACGCATGACTTGAACAAATGTTTAGGGTCATAATACAACAGCAACTGCACTTAGTTTTGCTTTAGTTTGTGATTACACTTCATCAGAATATTCAACAACATTAAGATTTCTACTATCTGTTCCTATAATTGGACGAGAAATTCAAGAAACTTTTCAATATACTCTGATTTTTTGTTAAAATGATTTCTTTTTGAATTACAGTAAAACCTCTCTATAGTGGACACTCTTCGGACTTTTCAAAAGTGTCCACTGTAGAGAGGTGTCCACTATAGGGAGGTTATGTGCTTCCCAAAAACCACCATCTTTTTCAAACAAGTCGACATGTTTCTAGACATCTAGAGCATTAGAGAATAAAATAATCGCGATAGAGCACATTATTACTTTTCTTTTCATGTATTTTAGTTTTGAAAAATAGAAAGATCAACAATTATCACAAAAATCTTTGAGAGAGCGTTTTTCGCCACTTTCGAATATAGATAAATGTCACTTAATTGTGATTCAAGATCAGAGATGATCGTACAGATGAGTCTGTTGCTCAGACACAAAAAAGATCAACCTGATAAACTATGACCACTTTAATTGCCCTTAATTAGTACAATCTTTTGTTCCGCAGTCAACACTCATCGATTAGACATAATGATCTCTTTCTCTTAATACTTGTAACAAAAGGACACAAATTTTTCAATGCGATTATATATGTATACCAGTCTCCCCTATTCAACACAAAGAACGTGTTTTTTCTCTACCACTGAGATGTATCTTTTTTTCCATTCCGCCGTACGATCCATAAAGAAGAGTCATTATATTGAATGATTAATGATAGACATCGCGACATTCTCTTTGAATTCATAGCTAGTGTCCACTATACAGAGGTTATTTATGAAAGAGGGACCGTGAAAAAGTGTCCACTATACAGATGTTATTTATGAAAGATGGACCGTGAAAAAGTGTCCACTATAAGGAGGTGTCCACTGTATGGAGGTGTCCACTATATGGAGTTGTCCACTGTATGGAGGTGTCCACTGTATGGAGGTGTCCACTATATGGAGTTGTCCACTGTATGGAGGTGTCCACTGTATGGAGGTGTCCACTATACAGAGGTTCAATCCAGCTAAAATCGTTCCGTCGAACCGCTAAGTGCCCACTATAAGGGGGTGTTCACTATAGAGAGGTGTCCACTATGAGAGGTTTTACTGTACTTGCTATTTAGATGATAAAAGATTTTTTGAAAGGCACAACAGCTATAATATTTATCTATGAAATTTATCGTGATTCCCAACGTTATCCTGAACTAGACAAGCTAGAAATTATATTAATATGTAGAGAAATGTTACAAATCCTATTTATATTGATTGTATTCTTGTTTTGAAATGTGAACGTTTTGCTTTGCTTGAAGAAAAAATATTTTTGTCAACAATCATTCGTCGATTTTATCTAACAAATCAAAGTTATAAAAATTTTATACCGACTGAACAAATAATTCTTCGTTCTGATAATGTACTCAAAGTGAAACTTACATCACGCACATAAATCTATACACACAAATCAATACTTTAGTTGTGTGAATCTATATATTGTATATGAAGCATACTAGAAGAGAAACTATTGATTACAAAATACAAGACTTATATTCTTGAGAAAGATTTACTAGTTTATTTGGGGTATATGTGGGTGGGTATCAGAGATGTCCATCGCGGCGCTGCCGCGATGGCCTGTGGCAGCAGCGGCAGCGGCAGGTTTTTTAAAAAATCACCGCGGCAGCGGCGCGGTAGCGGCAGGTTTTTTAAAATACCATCGCGGCAGCGGCAGGATTTTGTTGGGGAACATTGAAAAACTGCATGAATGTAATAGAATTTCAGGGTTTACAAATGAAACACCCCGAGACTGAATGAATCTGATGGATTAGTACCAATATCTCTGGTCAAATGTAGTCGCAGCGGTGAAATTAGAAACACTTTTTTGTTAACCGCCGCGGCACGTTTATTTTATAATTCATCGCGGCAGCGGCGCGGCAACGTTTTTTTTATAAGCCATCGCGGCGCGGGAGCGCCGCGACAACATTTTTTTATAAACCGTCGCGGCGCGGCTGCGGTGCGGCAGCTTTTTTTCTAAGGCCGCGGCGCGGCAGCCACAGATTTTCAGCCGCGATGGACATCTCTGGTGGGTGTGTGGGTGTCGGTGTGTGGGTGTGGGTGCGTGTGGGTGGGTGTGGGGTGTGGGTGTGGGTGTGGGTGGGTGTGGGGTGTGGGTGTGGGTGTGGGGTGTGGGTGGGTGGATGTGGGGTGTGGGTGGGTGGGTGTGGGTGTGGGTGTGGGGTGTGGGTGGGCGTAGGTGTGGGTATGGGTATCTTCTCTGTAATGACATCTACATCAACACACATCCACACCACCCACACCACCCACCCACAGCCACACACCCATACGCACACACCCACACCCACACATCAGTGTCCATCGAAATTGATTATTTAATAGAAAAAAAAAACTTAAGAGACCTACTGCAGAAGCTGCTTCAATAATTTCTGGATCATCAGCAACGAGTAAAGTAGTTTGAGCACCAACAGTAAATATAGTATAACTCAGATTACGATCACCATCTTTTCCAAGAAAACCACATTGATACTATTTGAAAAAAAAAATTAAAAGATTTTCTTTTTGGAATATACAATTTTTTGTGCAAAATAGATAAAAAGAGACCTGTATTATATCAATATTGAAGGCTTGTCGATTTAATGGAGAACTTTCCTGTTGCTAAACTAATCTTTCTGACGTGTCAGTTTAGTCATGATCAGTTAATCATAAGAAATAGCTGTCTTAACTTGGTCTAGTCGATAGTTTGATGATACTAAGATTCAAACACTATACTTTCGACGGGTATGACAAACGTCATAATCATTAGATTATAGTGACTACATGTAAGAGACTAGCTGAACGTAAGATATCTTTAGAAGAATTTTCACTTTAGTTTTTAATAGTATCGCATGTTATTGAAATGGACCAAAATTAATGATTTGATAGTTGGACATGAAGCTATTGTATGACCATTATTCTATGACTGTCCGGTCATTCAATTAACGAAAAACGCACATTATTTTCATTGCTTTGTTGCGATGCTACAGCTCATTTAGTTTCAAATCTTCGACTTAAATCTTCTTTTTAACAAAATTGAACCCGTCGTCTCACTCATGTTTATTGCTCTTACGAACAAAGATGCTACATGAGATGTATTCTAAAAGTTTATTAAGCTGTAGATTATCTATAGAATAAAAAATTTTCTTTGATTTCTAACAAAGAACTCATTGTAGTTAAAAAAATTCTATTGTTTATGATCTTCTCAAATAAAAATAAATTCAATTTTCTTACCGTTAGTTCCAATTTTGTTTTCTTCAAACCACATGAAATAACTAATTCTTTTGATTTTGATGGATGTAACCATGCATAATAAACATAATTTTGTGGTGGTAAAATTTGTGTTCGTCTATTATTTTGAAAAAAATATCAAATTATCTTTGAAAGATCAAAATAACTTACACATTATTAATTGGAGAAAACGAATGTTACGTCTCTTATCTTCGAATGACGACAGAACGGAGAAAAAGAATCCCTCTTCGCATGGAATCGAACCATGCACCTCCTGCTTACCGGGCAGACGTATTAACCACTGTACTAGAAAGGGTATCTCTTCTCCGTCTTACGATTGTATGGGAACAATACGATCGTAACAACGAAACAGAATCATTTTTTAAACAATTAACAACAAGAAGAGATGCATCATCAATTTTATAATCGCCAAAAATAACTCTTAAACTATCAAAATTAGTTGCTGATACTTCCACATAAATTACTGGTCGTTCTTTATCATTCATAGATAAAAGTGTTCTATATTTTTCATTCATCATAAATGGACTTGATGTTGCACGATTGTGTTTGTAACGAACACACATTATACCATCTTTTATATTATGTGACCAAAATGAAATTATCTTGAAAACACTAATACATAATAGAAAATAGAAAATAAATCTGTTTTTTACTTCTTTAGGATTAACTGATTTCCATTTATCTTGTTCTTTATCTGATATTGTTTCGACAACTTCAAGTTCAACCTTAGAAAAAACATTTTATTTTAAATAACAAAAAAATTTTTAAACATACAGTTGATTTATTAATAATAACTATTGATGGTGAAAATGTAACAATCTTTGTTAAACTAAATGAAGATGTTATAACATCCACACAAATCTATATTAGAAACTTTTATTTTGTTGTTAAATTTTATTTATTTACCATATATACTCGATCATTTGGTACTTTACAAGATGCCATACTAGTACTCTTAGTAATATCAAGTGAAAATTTTCTGACCAAATCGTTGTATTATTTTCGTTATCAATATCATAAAGACGAAGTTGTCCCTGTGTCTAATAATCAAGAAAGTCTTTCTTTTATTTTATATTTAATAATTACTTTTTTGTTTGGTTCACTTTCAAAATTTTCTAGACAAAATAAAAGTGGTGTCTCAGTCATTTCAATAAATGTACGATTATTTTCAATCTATTCAAAATAAATAAAGAATATATAATAGAAAAAACAAAATTCTTTACTTGAAGTTCAAGTTGTAATTCTGTACACTCTAAAAAATTTCCGTATCCTAGGAAACCCAAAGGGGTTCGGAAACCTACTCGGAAACCCTTTTCCGTTTCCGAGGGGGTTTTCGAAGTTTGGAAGCGTTTCTGAAAATACCCTTTGGGTTTCCGAACGTTTGGAAACTCAAGGGTTTCCGACAATACTCAACTGAACACTCTAAAAGTATTCTAGAATACCTTTTTCTTGCTTTCGGAAACCCAATAGGTTTCTCGAAAATCGGAAAGGTATTGTCGAAAACCCGTATTAGTACTAAAACTGGATTGATACCCGAAAGGGTATGCGAAAATACCTTTTCATTTCCTAAATGGTTTCCGAAAATACCCAATGTGAAAAAGTGTATAATAGGATACCGAGATGGGTTTGCAAAAATACCCAATCTGAAAAAGGGTATCATAGAATACCGATTTGGGTTTGCGACAATACCCAGTTTAAAAATAGAATCATTGGAAATCAAAATAGGTTTGCGAATTTTGTGTTAACCCTTAAAAGAGTTTCTAAGGATTTCAACTTTTCTGATACCTTCATCAATTTTCTGATTGACATCTCAGAAACTTCGCAAAAGGATAGATGTGGATTTCAACCTTATTTTTTTCATATTCTTTCTCATGCTCAGCTTTGAACATTTTTATGAAACAGCAAAACACCGATCTAATTAATAATTGCGTATTGAATTATTCAAAATTGTTCCTGTGTAAACAGTTCCATGAAATGTGAAGCCAAATCATGCTTCATAAATAGTGGAATGTTATTTGTGCGTTTTACTGTTGATCTTATTCTTCGGAATATAAAAGAGAATACAATATTAACAAATCGGGAACAAAATAAATAAATTAGACAATTACCATATGTCTTTTTTCTTCCTTTTTTGGTTGAGTTTCGCTAAAGTAAGAATTATATTGTAGCTATCGTGGATGTCAAAAATTACAGGAGGAATGAATTGCAGAAATTTCTATTCTTAAGTGAGAATTACAGTTGGTTTATTTCTAAAGATTATAGGCTTTTAAAACAAACAGAAAACTGCAACTTAAGTCCACATGTTAACAAATTAATGTCATTTATAAGACATATGAACAATATGTTTTCATATAACTTTCACAAGAACATAAATCATGGATCTGATACTTTTGTCTTGTCTTCAGTCACTTTCTAGCTTTGTTCTATAGTCGAATAAAAAGAAGGGTTCAATGTGTAAAGTACAAATTAATGAAATTTCTCTTATGTTTAATTATGATTCGCTTTAACTTCATTAGGTTGTGTCGTACTAATTTTGAGATTGGTCGAGGGTAACCGATAGACGAAGTAAAATAAGAAAAACAATGGTTATTTCATATTTTCTAATAGTAATAAAATATTATATTGAAAAAACACTAATCTCTAAATGTAGAGAAGATCGTTAATCATGCTACAATCTTGTTTATAATTTCTCCGTTAGAGAATAATTTATTAGAAGTTTTACTAAAATTTTACGTTTTGGAAGGGAGATGAAATTGCTTATATTTACATTGCATTCATTGGAGACTTAGCTCAAGAACAACTTTTATTTTTACTGTCAGTATAAGAGAAATTTAGCTACAGGTTGACCATTTAAGCGTGCTTTTTATATTTGTTCTAAATTTTATTTAACAAAAGGCTTTGGAACGTCTATTTTATTACTGAATTTGATGCTATTATTATATATGAATATAAAGATGTCTTAATACTAGAAGAAAGAATAGTTAGAATACTTTTTTAGAGATGAATTTTAGTAGTCTACTCACATGGAATCCAATGAGCATATTTCACACTACATATTCACAAATGGTTGCTTATTTTCTAAGCCTTTTCGATTTGAATGATATCAGGGTCCTCAACTATCGAACAAAACATCAGAATAGCTATGAAAGCTGATTTTTTTATTTCTGATTGCATATCTATCGAATAACGTCTCTATAATGAGTAGAAAACGCTTCACTAACGATACTTTTCCCTACAAGCACGCTGAAAAGCAAAGATTTTCTTATATAGAATCATTTTCACTTGAGCAAAATCCTGATGAAACATATTATATTGATCAAAAGCTTCTACATTAATTCCTCCGCTTTATCAATCAACTCTATCTGAGTAGCCATCTCATTCTCTTCGATTTCAATAATCTAAGATCATATTAATGATCAACTCGAAAATCTGCTTCACTTTAGGAAATGTCGTACCTTCATTTCATACCTCGTTCGAAAGCTTACTATTCTTATGCTTTCAGTCGTAAATTCATCTCGATGAATTCTATAATTTATTCGATGTTAAATGAAATGTTTTTTTTTCTTACCTATCTAATCATCTCAACAGGTAGGTGAGTTATTTTAAATGATTTCATAAAATATTTCTAACTTATCATTTATACTTTTCAATACTACATTTTCTCTATCTATTCAGGGTGTTTATTTAATTTCATGAATACAACACTTTCCTAATTTTTCTTTTTCTATCATAACATGGCTCTGGAATTCGGTGAGTTCTAATCAACTAATTAAATTAAAACATATTTTCACTTTTACTTTTTAGACTCGTTTTAGATAGCCATATATCCCGTAAGTTTATTCCAAATATTAAATTAAAATACAATTTCATATTAATTCATCGATTTGTTTCGAAAATCGAAAAAAAGCGTGAGTTAATTCAATTTATTAAATAAAAATACAATCTTTAACCTTTGTTTGGAGATTCGATCCATATTTATCAATATATCCGGTGAGTTTATTCCAATTACTAAATGAAAATGAAATTCTATTTTTATTTTTAGATTCGTGGGATATCGATAGATCTAGTAAGTTTGAATCAATTTATCAAATTAAAATGAAATTTTGTTTTTTTTTTAGATTCGTTTTATAACTCAATATGTCGGATGAGTTCATTGGAATTACTAAATAAGAATGAAAGTTCATTTTTACTTTTAGATTCGCTGTCTGGCAATAGATTCAGGGAGTTTGAATCGATGAATTAAATAAAAATACAATTTTATTTTCAGTTTTTGGATTCATGCGATATTGGTAGATCCGGTAAGTTTCAATCAATTTATTAAATTAAAATAATATTTTATTTTATTTTTATCTTCGTTTTATATTTCAATACATCATGTAAGTTTATTTCAATTACTAAATGGAAATGAAGTTTCGCTTTTACGTTTAGATTCGTTTTATATCTCAATATATCTGGTGAGTTTACTCCAATTACAAAATGAACTTGAAATTTTATTTTTATTTTTAGATTCATTTAATATCGATCGATTTTGGTAAGTTTGAATCAATTTTCTAAATTAAAGTTTCATTTTTATTTTTAGACTCGTGTGATATCGATATATTCGGTGAGTCTGAATCAATGCATTGAATAAAAATACAATTCTATTTTCATTTGTAGATTCGTTTTATATTCATAGATCTGGTGAGTTGGACAAAAATTCTTTAAATTAAAAAACAATTTCATTTTTATTTGTAGATTCGTTTTATATCTTAGTATATATGGAAAGTTTGTTCAAATTATTGTACGAAAATGAAATTTTATTTTCATCCTTAGAATTGTTTTCTCGCAATAGGTCGGGTGAGTTTGAATCAATTTAGTAAATTAAAATATAATTTTATTTTTATTTTTAGATAATTGTCGTAGGTTAATGTTTGATGAGCTATGAAATTCGTTCTTTAACTATTTTGGTTGAATTATGTTTTACATGCGAAAGGGTGCTCATTAGTTTTGATGTGGTTGAATGTGAAGAAAACGGGTAAGTTTAGATGATTTTCGATGAAAAATTGTTTCTTTTGTTCATTTTTTTAGGTGGAGAAGGCCGTTATATTTAGCTTCTTGATGGTTTGGTAATGGTGCGACGAAGTGCATCTGGATAATTAAAGTTTTTCTCTAAATTCAGTGTGTTGCTGACCTTTAATGACTGTTCTAGTTATTTCTTGGTGTGAATAGATTCACAACAGAACCTTATTGAATGTCTGTGGCCGCTGTGAATGCTTGTTGTTGCTGGCAGATAAGTGATGGATTCCTGTCTAGGCTAGTTTGGTAGAGCTTTAACCGCATTCGGAAACCTTTTCTTTGGGTTTCCGAAGAGGTATTTGAGGTTTAGCTATAATGGGTACTATGGGTTTCCGAGGTCTCAGAAACCCTTCTTCGGAAACCCTTAAAGGGTTTCCTATAGTAACAAACTCGGAAACCCTCTAAGGGTTTTCGAGAATACCTATTTTTTTTAGAGTGTACTCACTATCATATGACAGTTGTGTTCTTAATCCATCATATAAAAT
>CAJNOP010003222.1:0-13867 GCA_905250075.1 Rotaria sp. Silwood1
CACACACGCGAAAGAAATATAACTATATAGATGGCAGGATATAACACGAGTACGTATATTTTTTATTTACATAGCTCTGGAATTAAGAAAAAATTAATATTTACTTGTAAACATTCTGTTTCTAGATCAATTGATAGTAGATAAGAAAGCTGCTTGTTTTTTTTACGGTCATATCTTTATTTAAATTTTCAATTTCTGTTTTTGTTTCATCTGAAAATCGTTCATACTAACAATCGAGACAAATAAAAAGAAGAAATTATATTTGTAAAATCTTTTTTACTTTTTTAATACTTTCTTCTAATTTTTGTAATTGTAATTCAAGTTGATGAATAATTTCATCATTTTCATTAATTGTTGTTTTTAATGTTTCTAATTCTTCTATATGATCAATATTACGTTTTGGATTTTCATCAAAACCATTTGATTGTTGTTCAACAATATTTGTATGCATAAAACGTGATTGTGTTAATAATAAATCATCATTTTTCTTTTTTTATATCACCACAATTTGTATATTCATAATTCACATCTATTGTATCACCTTGTTCAATTTGTTGACAAATATCTTTCGAAAGTTTATGTGTAATTAATCAAGCTGGTATCTAAATAATTATAAAAATGAAATTTTCATTTGAGAAAAAGTGAACAATACCAAATAACTGGCTTCACGTTGTTTTTCTAACCAACAAGAAACTTGATTTTCATATATTAATGAATCAGATAAATTTTTCAAATCAACTCGTTCAAAACATATGAACTTGAATCTTAGTTCAAAGAAGAATAAAACGAGATAAAAAATTCGTACTGGCTGATAATTTATTTTTTCCATTAATTGGAGAAATATGAAAACGTGATACTTGACAACAATTTGTTGGTGTAAAACCCTAATTTTACAAAGATAAAAATGTAAGATGAAGAATAAAAGATCGAAATATTCGACAGTGATTTATGAGGAAATGATGCAGCTGGATGATATGTTGGAATGTTACAAAGATCAATAACAAGATCATGTGGTACCCATGTTGAATCAGATAATTGACTTATAATTTTATTTGATAAAATTCGTTCAAGAGCTTCCCAAGGATCTAAAAAATATTTTTACTTTAAAAAATAAACTTTCTAATAGAACTACGTACTAAGTGTTGCTCATGCAACAGTAACTGTACCTTCTCTTGGTACTTTTTCAATAAGACAATTAAGTAATTTTCTTGTTTCATGTTCATTTATACTTAAAAATATTTGATAACCAATATCACCTTTATAACCATTAGACTAATAAAGACAATTTTTTAGTTATTTTATTCTTTTTTTAAAATAAATATTTAACTACCTGACAAAGTTGTGCTAATTCATCGCAAACTTTAAATCGTGTTGATATATTTGGTGGTAAATGTGTTGGTAATTCTTTATTACTAGTTATTAATTGAAGACATTGAGAAACACAACCCAATAATGTGTTTACATTCAATTCATTTACATTTTGAAATGAATCATCTATTTGACTATTTAAAAAAAAATTGCAAATTTTTAATAGAAAAAAAAAATTATTTTCATTTATATACAATACTTACCAACCAATATCACGTAAACTTTGTATTAAAATTCTATCAATTTCTTCCATTTCAACCAAAAAAGTACGCAAAATTTTATCTATTTAAATGCAACAAAGATAATAAGAATAGTGAGACGATAGTTACATTGTAGCATGTAACAAAAAAAAGAAAAAAAAATTTATTGGACAATGTAAGTATCAATTAAAATTTCGCATTATAATGTCATAGAAGACATACATACAATACGATCTTGACAGTTTTACAAACATACATAGTGCGAAGAATAACCTGATCAAAAGCATTTGTCATATTTCATAAATTAAATCAAATTAACCCTTTTCAGATGAAATAATACGATTGTTGACGGTTAATTTATAATACGTAAACGAACCAAATTCCAGCATAGTTTTATGACAGTTACCCGAATTGAAGAGTAATACATATATCAAAACATTTTAATCAATTTCACTTAATTGCCAATTAATTTTTTTTTCTTTGTATCTAAGAAATAATTAGTTATACTTAATCCACTGAAATCATAAAGTTTTCGATAAAAATAAATTCTTATTAATTATCTGTATTATTAAATCATCGTACAATAAGATATCGTCGGTAATTATATACATTATTCAATGCAGAAGTTAAACATGATTATTTTTTTCTTTTTGTTATGATTTAAAAATAAAAGAGAACAAAAAAACGATTACTTATTTAATTAATAAATTATTCAATTCAATATCGCATATTAATTTAACAACAATCTTTATAGTATTGAAGAAACAAATAAGTATAAACTCTCTTCATTGACTTTGATTATCATCAATGTTTTATCTAGAGGATTGCTCGGGAGACGCCCCGTCCCCCGAAGATCGAGTTTGCTCTCGTCGAAACTTGTGATCATCGCACTACGAACACACGGCTGGCTCTCCCGAAAATAATTTTTCGCCCCCTCGAAATTTCAAATCGTCCCTCCGGAGAAAAAAAAACCTGTATAAAAAACACTGATTATCATTATCATTCATTCTTGTTTTGTTCATTATAATTTACGATTAATAGGAATTATTCATATGTTTTATCATTGATGTATTGTTTTAAAAATCGAATAAACCAAAATCAGTTATATTTGATGAAGTTCATCATGCACGACATGTACGAATTGATCAAGCACAATTTTAATCTTTTTTTGCAGAATCATCTCTAGAAAAAATTCTTATTGTTTTCTATTTTAATCGAAGATCTAAAGATTCTCAAGACTTTTTTCTATACTATTGATAATTACACAATAAATATTCTTGAAAGATTACATTTGCATTAGTCATTATTTATTTGAATTTCTTAATAAAAAAAAAATAAAGAGAAATAAGCTACAAAAGTCTTCATCTGTTCTCTGTGTATAGATTGGAAAAGTTTAATTCAAAAATAAATTTTCTTTTCTTTTCTTAACTGAAAATTTCGTTCTTCTGATGATAGTTTCAGAGAACTATAATAATGACGAGGTGAAAGTTCACGATCTACGATATGTATTGAAAAGTTCCAACAGAGAAATTTTGTTGATATACTCATGCATGGGTTTGTTTTCAAGTAATGGAATTAATCTTGAAGACATTTCTCGTATTCTTTTAGGAACTTTTTCCAAAAATGCTTCGCTATTTTTCTAAATTCAACCTTTTTCTAGATTAAGATCAAACGTCGAACCATTATTTATCTATATCTTATTGCACATTATTTCATCATTAAAATTTTCTTTTCTACAATCTGAAAGTCATTATCAATCGCTTCTCAAGAATTTTTATGTCAAGATCATCGTCTATGTTTTAGTCGCTTCTTTCTTCCGTCTTTCTCTCAATATCTGTCGTTTCATTACATAGATATGATGTCATCTTTCTTGACAAAACATAACGATGTACGTATGTATCCTTACCGTTATCTTGACAATCCATACTTTTCTCAAAGTTTTTTTTTTCCATTGAATGAATTCTAAGCCTATTGCTAACGTTTTTTTTTTTTTACCATGAAAACATCTTAGTTCAACATTGACGAGATTATACCACATATCAAATGGCTTAATCGTGTTTTCAAGTGGACAGAAAACGTCAGATTCACAATAGACATGTGTATGCAGTGTACCTAGATCACATCTAGATCTATACATTTCTATTATTCCAACATGTAGTGAAATTTCCTTCTAACAAAAAGTCCTGAAGGCATCAAAGAACTGTCTTTTCGCAAGAATTCCAGATTTGATTTTAAATTGGTAAAATTTCAAATGTAAAAGAAATAGTATACGAATGAAATTCAACTGATTCTGCTATAAGAAAAATATATCCTTTCTTCTTCTCCTCAATGTCATCCTTCAATTTCTTTCAAAACTACACACAACATTGAATGACTATGATCGAGTTGGATGATGATACATCAATGTTTTACCTTTGTGAATAAGCTGACCTATTCAATTTGACAACGGCGCAAAAGGCACCAAGCGGGCTGAAAAAATAAAACGAATTAAGACTAAATTGACGAATAAATTGTCTAAACAGAATGATTTAACTTGGAATAGATCAATCACGTTGGTTACTCTGTTTTATTTTTTTCAGTCTGTTTGATATCGAAGTGATGAGAGGCAAACAATGAACATATATATGTATATATAGCTTTATCTCAATCAAAAGCATCACAATCATTAAAAAAAAAATGAACCGATCAAATGTTCATCTTTTCGATTTACCTGATGAAATATTACTTATGATTTTGAACAAGTTGAACAATATTGATGTACTTTATTCTTTATTGGATATTAATAATGGACGACTTAACGTTCTTGCACAAGAAAACACTTTCACCAACATTTTGAAGTTTGTCTCCATTGATGATACTTCTCTAATCGATCGATTTTGCATCGATATATTACCAAGAATTCATCGTAATGTCAAATGTTTTATCTTTGATCCCATTTTTATGGAACGTATTCTTCTTGTCACCGACTATCCCAATCTAACTGAACTTGAAATTCATGATTTTCATAAAGAAATTGCTTTAAATTACTTTACAAGTGAGCATTTAATATGAGACAAATAATAAATGAGTGTTACAACGAATAGACTACAGTTTGTTTCATTTCATTGTTTTTTTCGTTTAGATAAATCATCACTTCGATCTATTTTCCAAGAACAAATTACAAATCTTATTCTTATCAATAATGATGAATGCGCAATGACATGTTCATCAAATTATACTGCAAAGATATATGCGCATATTTTGACCTTCTTCAAAAATTTAAAAATTCTACGTATTATAGAACCAAGTATTGTGTCATATCCACCTCTATCACTTTGTTATTTACCATCGACTACTTTTTCATCTCCGATTCTTACTCATTTATATATCAATGTGCAAACTTTTGATGATTGTCTTTGCTTACTTGATGGTCGACTTAAACAATTGACAACATTGTTTGTTACTGTCTGTTGCCCATTCGAGTCTTCACGCATTATTCACAATATGGTAAGTTAATACAAATAATTTGATGAGATAAGAATAGTTACTATTTTAACAGTTTGAATTTTTGTCAAAAGATTTAATAAGAGATCGGATGGTTAAATTTCATGTTGACAAGAGAGGAAACTGATAAGTATTGATGAATGTATTGGAATCATCGACAATAAGTTTTTACCTACTAGAAATTATTTTTTAATAAAGTGATCAAAGAAAATTTCTAGAATTTATAATTAAATAAGATTGTTGAGGATAAGTTTCATATTAAAAACTGGACTATCGGTTTCATCCTTGATTAAATATTTTCTGTTGTGAATAATCATCAGCACTGAATGGAACAAAACTTTTCGAACAATTGAGATATGAATGCGATTTTATCTGTTACATTTCTATTGTTATTTCAACACCTCGCTTTTCATCCTCTAAAATTAGAATATCCAACTGAAAAATTTGTCATTTGCGATCATTAACAGATAGAATATAGCACAGACACTCAGTGTAAATAACGATGGATATGACTTAATAATGTTGATCATCAATAAAAAAATTTTTTTTTCTTCTGTAGAATAAACTATCTAATCTTAAGTGTTTCTCGTTAAAAATGTTCTATGAATTTCAACCTTATGATAGAATTGCATCACTTTTGCGTCGTATGTCAAATCTGGAAAAATTAACTTTAAACATTTCTATAAAAGATCGAAATAGTGTCATTGATGGTACTTATATTCAACATGATATTTTTGATTGTATGCCACAACTTCATTGATTCACTTTCTATATTTGTACTTATGTTGAAACGGTTGATTTATCCTACAAGTTATTTGGTGAAGATATTCAACAAACATTAATGAATATTGGATTACAAGATGTTACTAGTATTGTCAATTATGTTTGTGATTCAAGAGCTGCATGTTCGATTTTCTCACTTCCTTTTCAATTTGATTATCTCAAAGATCTTGGCAATAAATTTCCAAATATTGTATTCAGTTATGTTACGTATTTACATGTGAAAGATAATGATCCATTCAGACATGAATTCTTTGTTCGAATTGTCCAATCGTTTCCATTACTGAAATATTTACAAATTTATAATGTACGATCATCGTTACCAGTTGATGCTATGACATTTTCATCGGACAATTGTCAATTATACTCAACTATTGAATATCCGCATCTAACTACACTTGATCTGAGTTGTGCACATAGAGAATATGTTGAACAATTTCTAAATGAAACAAAGACATATATGCCTTGTCTGACCGAATTACTCGTCGTGCTAAGTGACTTGATAATTGTAACAAAGAACTTTACAAGAAACGAAACACGACGCAATTGTGCCAAAGTGAAAACATTATTTAACCTACCACCAAGGTTACATGTAGAAGGTTTATGTGATTACTTTCCTTCGTTATATAAGTAGATGTATTCTTGTTATGATGAATTGAATAAACTGAAACATGATAAATATTGTATTTATAGGTTAATGATATTTTTCAAATGCTAAGAAATATCAACTATTAATGATTGATTCTCATTTTAGAAAAAAAATCACACTACATCACATGATGCTAAAGAGTTATATGTAGAATGAAAAATATTCTTTTCGCAATTAGGGATGGTACTTTCACTTTCTTTTCTTGCATCTGACATTACTAAAGAACGTATTGATAATGATAATTGATTTTTGATTAGTTGGAAAAAAAGAAGAAATTGAACAATAAGAAGATTGTTTACATAACCATTGATTAAATGTTTGTTCAGATTTAATATTCAATAAATGATAATGCCATATCTCATTAAGAATATTTTCTCAATATTTTCCTGCTTGTTTAAGATAGTTAAAAATATTGAAAGAGAAGGTAGAAAGATTTGACACTAAACTAGCTGTTAAATATAATAATTTATTGCAATTTTTCTTTTGACTTTTGTTCAGTTCAAATTGTGCTCGACCAAGTGCAGCTCGAATAAATGGAACTGAATATTGACAAGACATTGAAAATTGTTTTTGTTTATCAAACTTTGCTAAATTACGAAATATACAAACATATCATTCGTCAGATATATATTCATGATGAGGATGTGAAAGTTGATCAACAATTCTTCAAATTTCAATACAAACTAAATAAATAAGTTTTTCTAGAATATTCAGACTTTGTAGAATCATTCTATGTACGGAAGGAAGTTCGATCATTTTTACTCTCAGAATACTGTCTCAAACGATGTTTTATCACATTAAGCCTCAGTACAATCTTTCATTCCTTTACTTGCTAAGACACAATCACTATTCTCCTCCACTGTGTAAACTCGTATAATTGAAATGTCAGAGATAGCAGTGTTCATCGCTTTTCTGAACTACGATCTTCGAAGAGTGCGATGCATTTCGTATGACCTATCGTCTCTGCATATGTCGCACTCTGTATGAAGGAAGAAAAAAGAGAAAATTTGCGGTACTGACTTTTGCAGTGGACTTTCAGCATTTATTGAAAGTCATCTGCGCAACTCATGTTATTCCAAGGAATGAGTAGAAACATGTTTTGTTATTCATATGATCAGTTGAAAAGTTTTCTCGCAATGAATCTGTACCATAAAAAGTGCCTTGGTGTGACACCCAGCTTCGACAAGGTCCGTCCACAGTCCCTCGAATAGTAATTAATAGTGCTTTGAGGCAATCCTGTTCGATCTCGAGTTTTAGCTGAAATGTTTTAGAAAATCGGGATTTTCTTATTAAGAGGAAGAATGCTTGGAAAATAGAACCACTACAAAGTCAAAAAGTATTTTATTCCTTCTAAACAATGAGTTTCTCAGAGAAGAAATCTTTCGAAAACTTACTTTTATTTAAACTATTAGTCGTTGTTAATCGTTTTGTTTTTGCAAATGAACTACTCAAAGCAAGTTTGTTCATTTTCGATAATTGTTTATCTTCAGAATGTGATCTTAAATTAATTCCTCGACATCAGTCTTCATAAAGTTCTGGTTGATATTTATATACAAATGAATCCCTACTAATTTTAACCATATCATCTCGACATGTACATTTTGTTCAATGTTTACCATATTCAATCCAATGTTCCAAAGCGAAATTTGTTGATTCAGCACAACTAAAACCATAATTAATTGATGAGAAAACAGCATCGCCGAAGACTTCCATTATAAGAAAACCAGCTGTACGACGATCAAGATTAGCGGTATCCATCACGAATATAGTTGGAAACATAATTGATTCAAAGAAAAATAATGCAATAAGAACAATAACATCAGGACGACCATAATCAACAGAGGTGTAAGCTGTAAAAGCAATACTAATTACAGAATAAACGATGAATTAAATCAGCTTGGAAGAAATGAGTCAGTGCAGTGCTAACAAAACGACCAACAGTGAATACAATAAGAGCATATGATAAAAGATTTGATGCTTCAAGATCCGTAAAATCAGCATTTTCAGTTGCATAGTTGATAAAGAAAGAGCTAACTATGACCTAAATAAGGATATTTTTCATAACATAAATACAGTTTCGATGACTATATCCCAAGTGAATGAATGACTCGGCTATATTAACACATGTATCTAAGCATTCACCGAACCATTGGATCTTTCTAGTTTATTGACAAAAGAAGGTGGAAGCTGACACAAGAGATTTAAGGATTAGCTGCAATAGATCTACGTATTGTGGATCAATACATGAACCAAAAGCTGAAAGACTTCAGATGTTCTAGAAAAGTCATCGATGTTTAAAAATATTCGAACTCAAACCTGTCGGTTCTTCCATGATAATCTACATATCTTAAGAAACGTTTGCGATGCTTCCCGACCATGAACCGTTTAGTTCGATGAATGCCTACATATGTCTTTTATTAACTGAACACCAACATAGCAACACTGTGCTACGAATGTAAAATTCATACTCTATTGATTCCACAATGATTTGACTTCATCCGCGCCACTAGAAGAATCTTCATCATCTGCGATGACCTCAGGTAGCTTGGAGAAGATGAATAAAACAGCGACTAATGCTACAGTGCCGGCAACGGATATGTAAATATATTTGATGTTTTCAAGATTACTAGAATGTTCTTCTGAGAAGGAGAATTTAGACGCAATAAGTGGACCGATAAATGATACAACATCATTCCACGACTGACAAAATTGTAAACACATGGAAGCCGATTTTGGATCACCAGTAATTGGAGAAGGTTGCAACTCGTCACGTGACGAGTTTTTTTTTCCAAAAAAAGTAGGGGTTTTGTAACACCAAAAACAGGAATATTCGAGAAAACAGGGATATCGTAACAGTTGCAGGGTTTTCGCAACGAAACAAGAGGGATTTAGTAATAACGTATGTACTAGTTAGACTTCATTTACATATAGGAATTACATGGATTTCGTAACAAATTGTACACGGTTATCATAACAGCAAAAATAGGATTTTTCACGATATATTTCAAAGGACGTGCGAGTGTCAAATCAGGGCTGTCGTAACGAATTTTGCACGGAAGACATAACCGTCCATACAGAGTTCTCGTACCAGAAAAGCATACTATGTTTGAATTAGCTGTGTAGGGTTATCGTAATGAAAGTTTAGGATTGTCGTAACCAATCCTCTTTTTTCTTTATAAAAAGGTAAGACTCGTTGAACACAGTGAAGTATTTAACTTACTTTACTTAAGAAAGCAATGGTAGAAAACGAATAACATAGAAGATAATCCTTATTGACTAGTGCACAGGTATTGAGACATGTATTGAATAAGTTATTGAAATAGGAGAAAATGAATACTAATTAACATGTTCTTCAAAAATATATGGGCAATTTCATTTGTTAGGGACGTGACTTGGCAAAATTAAAATGCTTATATCTCTGGATAACGAACTCCTATAGAGCTGAATTTTTTTTTATGCCATAGACATATTGAGTTACTCTAGCTAGCCTGAAAAATTGAGCCGTATAGCCCTTGGTTTAGAAAAGTTATCACCAAAAAATAGCGTTAGAGGCGTGACCAAAAAAAAGACATCGATTTTCGCTGCATGCATTTCACTTTAAAAAATCTGCAGATTGAGAGAGCATGTTTAGAAACGAAATAGTTTACTCTATAGAAGACACTTGAGGCTACAAAATCTGTATTCAAAGTTTTTTCTGATCATGTTCAGATTTTCCAAAAAGTTCAGTTTACTTTTCGTTACGGACGTAACAGAGTACGAATCGACTATTTTTGATGCTTTCATATCTATGCAAACGTTCAATCATTTAC
Source organism: Rotaria sp. Silwood1 (assembly GCA_905250075.1). NCBI lineage: Eukaryota > Metazoa > Rotifera > Eurotatoria > Philodinida > Philodinidae > Rotaria > Rotaria sp. Silwood1. The sequence goes on from CAJNOP010003222.1 coordinate 10,290, forward strand.
TGTGAAACTTAGGATTCCTATTCTTCCAAGTGTGCTCTCTAGTAAATCATATAAAAAAATTATATTATTTTCTATTAAGGTTTCTAGAAAACGAGATTAAAAAGGAAGGGGTTTTAACAGAGTTTTTTAAGAAAAAGCAGGCAAATTTACGTCATGTAGGAACAACTCCACTAAAACTGGTTTTCTAGTTTTTGCAACTATGGAAACGAAAAAATAACATACTTTTTTTTTATAAACTGAAGACAATAGTTGGTAACTACGCCAAACTTTCGAAGCGTAGTTTCGAATTTTCGAAAAAATGAATTTGTCCCATTTTTCGTGAAATTGCCCATATACACATTTATCTATATGAACACAAAAAAGCACAAATAGTATCATCTAATCTATTGCAGTCATTTCACAAAAAAATTTATACAAATATTATTTCTGCGAAAAAGCCTGATTTGTTTGGTCACGATAGTTCTGATTTTTTGTTACGAGAGTCCTGTAGCTACAAACTATCAATACGCTACTTCTACAGTGCGATGGCCTTGTAATAACAGTTACGATAGCCCTGTACTTTTCGTTACAACAGTCCTGTATTGTCAGTCGTATTCTTCAGTAAAATATATTACGATAGCCCTGTATAATGAGTTACGATAATCCTGTAAAATTCATTACGAAATGCCTGTAATTGATGACGTGATGTCCTGAAATGGTACATATCAAACCACAGGTTACGGTCACCCTGTAAAACTCGTTACGATACCTCTGATTTTTTGTTACGAAAGTCCTGATTCTGTCGTTACGAAACCTCTGTTACGGGCTTTCGTACTGCCAATTTTTTACAAAAGTTAGAAGAAAAAAACGTGACGAGTTGCAACATTCCCAATAATTGTAGTGTATGAATTGGCGGATGTTTCTAATGAAGCAACACCACAAGCAATGACAAAAGTACAAACAATAAAACCATCAAAAACTTGTTTAGCATTATTTGGTTTAGAATGATGAGTAGTTGGCCAGAAAAAGAATTACACCCAAGGCTAGAGAGCTAAACTTATGGCGATGGTAACCTTGTAACCTTTAAGTTTGAATAATTCAGCAGCGATCGATGAGAAACAAAGATAACTACCATCAAAATAGATAATTTGTGGTGTAGTCGCTGCAAGTTTTATAATTTTAAGAACATTTTGAGAAAGTGTTTGTTTAAGATATCCAGAAGACTGTATGAAAAACTCTAGAGGAAGAACAATGAAGTGACTAGAAACAGTGAAAATATAAGTTGACGATCTTTATGATACGACCGATTCGATGAAGAATTTGGAAGGACTGTACCACCAGCCATTTTAGCTGATTATATAATTGTCTAAAGATGAAAATTAGAATAATCAAATGTCTCTCTGAGCATGTACAACCACCAGTAGATCAAAATACACTTTATACGAGATACTTTGCTGATATAAAATTGTTTACAATGTATATCTATATATCTATATGACGGTTGTATAAGCTAAATTACCATCACGCAAGATCATGTATATGGATGAATTGCAACTTTATTGTACCGTTTTGAGAAAAAAATCGATGAAAAAAAAATTTCCGATTTTAGAGATTGGGAGTAGTGCATCTTACTACACTATATGAGAGATGGATATGAATAAATTTTCCCGACTACCACTGTTAAATTGAGTATAGATCGTGTATACGCATCTTTCACAGCAAATTTATTAACTCGTGAGGAATGTGTTACAATTAGTTCGCGTGAGTAGTGATAGTCACTTAAACATGAAAGCGACTAATATGCCCTTTATTCACCTTAATCTCAGTTACTGGATAGTTATCCACATAAAAATCTCATCTGGCACTTTTTTGAAAAAATCTCGTGTGACAGTTTGCCAATAATCTCGTGTGACATTTTTACACTATTTTTCTCTCTATTATGCGAAAGGAGCATTTTCTAACCGTGATATTTTCAGCAATATCTGGCCACAACTAACAAATAAAATGATAAAAATTTCAGCTCAATATGCCTTAATTTACAAGAGTTAATACGACACACAAAGTATGAAATCTCGTGTGACATTTAGTGTGACAACTATATTTTCAAATTTTATTTAATGCCCCTTTCTTAATAAGAATAAGTAAAACTTTCGAATCATCTTTGGTAGTTTTATTCCCCACTGATAAGCTTTCATTCAAAACCTATCCGACAAATTTTGAATGCTTTGTTATATAGCAAAGGCGTTTTTAAATCTCGTGTGACACCATATTGACCATTGACGGTACACCTGATATTCGGAAAAAAATATAACATAAACTGCGATGAAAGAACTAGCCAGTCTCATATCCATGATGTATACACTGTCCACTGTAAATGTCAAAAACTGTCAAAATTCAAATGACAAGAAACCAATTAGTGATGGGTCATTTTCTGACCATAGATGGCAGTAGAAATCAGCCATTTTAACCTTGTGTATGTGGTATCTCTGGATAGGCTAATGATAAATTCGTGATTTTTTGTGTAATAGTGAGCATCAACTACGGCAGCATACTCCGAAATTTTCATAGAGATTGGCCAAGAGGAACTGAAGTTATTAAAGTTTTACATATGGAACTACGAACGGTACAATAAAGTTGCAATTCATCCATATTCACTTATCGTATTCAAGGGATCCATATGCCTAAAAAATTGAGGGTTTTCAATGAATTTGGTGTAATAAGATGGATATCCAACTCGATATCCATTTATCTATAAAGTTGTTGATATTCTTGGAGCGGTGTGGGATACATCTTATCTTCATGTCCTATCCACTCCTTCACCCTCATATAAAGGCGCACCGTACAGTCAGACTCACAGCTGCAACAACATTCATGCCACGTCAGGATGCGCGCACACACAGACCTTCATCAAAACAAATAGCTTCATGGTGGCTGCCACCTGCATCTGCAAACCAAGTTTCGGCACCCAAACTCTCACGTAGACAATGACCTACACTCGCGTTCGAAAGTCAAAACCACACACCTTCAGTCACACCCATATCAATATCATCACTCGCATGAACACACTCACCTACATCCGCACTGTCATCCACACCCTCAACTAAAGAAAAAATCTCACACCTATCAAAACTGGCTCCTTAGGACCCTAAAGCAGCAAATATAGGAAAAAGCTGAGTGTCTTCTTTCTCATCCATCACTCTCACACTAACAACATCCATCATCAGTGTGCTCTCGAATCCATCACAACATCGGGCAAATTCTCATAAAGTAAAAGGTTAAACGAGTAATGACATAGATAGAATCTACTTAATCTTCGATCTTAAAAAGTCTAATTTATACGCACTGATAGAGTCTATACCTAACTGATGGTGACGGCCGACCAGAAGCCAAAATATTTCTTATGAAGCTTTGAAACTTTCTGCCATAAAAACTTACTCCCATCTTCACTCTCACTGTCACCTATTTTATTATGGTGCATTTTATCATATTTGCTTGCAAAGTCAATCAAGAAAGATTTGGCAACTGCCTTTTTCTTCATTCTTTTTATTACGGCTAGGCATGCACCGAACCCGGGAACAGACCGGGATTCCCGGCTCGGG
>CAJNOP010003223.1:0-13864 GCA_905250075.1 Rotaria sp. Silwood1
CCCACACCCTCAATAACAAAAAAAGACCGGTTTTACTGAAGGTGTCGCGAGATTACGAAAACTTATCCGGCTTTTTTCATAGAAAACCATAAAAATGATGTGAAAAACCTCCTCCATCATAATCAGATTTTCTCGAAATCTTAACAAAACGTCAAAATGTGTTTTAATGTGATTTAGCCAAGAGCACACGTCGGAGAGTAGGCGTACTAAGTTTCACAGCAAGTCAATGAGCATCTCGAGAGATATGGATGGACGAAAAGTAGTAGATTCGACCTATGCCACGTCGCTGACGCTAAGTAAGCTCAATGTTCTGTAAAATCTAAGCATGCACGAAAAAAACTTTGGATAGACATTCTGTAGTCTGAAGAGTCAAATACAGAATGTACCATTTAGTTTTAAAAAATATTTCCCTGATTATGGTAGGAAAAGTCTTTTACGAAAGGGGCGATAGGTCGATTTTCGCATAAGAAAGCATACGGAACAATGATTATTTTTACAATAACTCAGGAACAGCTCTGTCAATCGTTCTCATCTTCGAACTCGACCGAAATATTGTTGAGAAAAAACTGTGTAGAAAATTTCATCGCGATCTCACTCTGCTTTCAAAAGATATCATGTAAACGGCCGGATCGACACACTGACCAATTCTAGAATGTACTTACTTTTTGAGTACGCAAAAAGATCAAAACATTCGTATCTGTACATATTATAGACTATGAAGGAATCAGAGTTTTAAATTAGTGAGGCTGAGTCATGTCAATCTCTACCACTAATTCAAGGCATTTTTCACCAATTGAAATACAAATTCCGTGAATGCACTCTCTCAATTCTAGTATAGCATTTAACACTTTTGTAAAAAGATTTTCCGGACAACATTAATTATTTCATATCTCCTTTTGAATTATTAAATCATGGCGCGTACAATATGTTGCCAAGACAAATATTGTCATGATGTTACCAACGAACATTGGACAAGGTTTTCTCATCCAAACAGAAGTAGTCGGCAAAAAAGTAATTTGATCTCGTATAAACTACTGAAATTCATGTTTCTGTTTATTGTTTTAATTGTCTTCGTTTAGTTCGAGTTTTTCATGGAACTAAATGTGAACATGCTGATTCTATTAATATATATGGTTTGAAAGCTTCTACTGAAGGCCGTTTAGGACCTGGCATTTACTTAACAGTGCGAGATGTAGCTAAACAGATAGCTAAATATCGAGGACAAGGAAACGAGATTTATCTTATTGAAGTTGAACTTGATGTCGGACAGATGAAAGTCTTGCCAGGAAGCAACGATGATAGATTAGGATACTGGTCGGCTCAAGGATATGACACTTGTCAATCGATTCATCCTGCTTGGATTGTTAATCATCCATTTCCTGAGTGGTGTGTCAGAGACTCTTCACGATTGCGAATTATTGGAATGCAACAAATCGGTGGTACAACATTTTTTTCTGGAAACATTCGCGGAAATATGTCTCTCTCTAATGGAACCATTTTCCTGGAAAATGATAACACTACTATAAGAACAACAGGATCAGCTCATGTAAACGCGAGTAGAAGAGGGTCTGTCTCCGTATGGTCGAGAAACGGGTCCACTCAGACTTACTCAAGTTCAAGCCGGTTAAACAATACTATACGCAACACAAACATCAACACAAACATTTTAACATTTCGCTAATGAAAACTAATATCTCAAATCGTTTTCTTTTTATTCACTATTATCTGGAAAATTTCTTTTTCGTATCTGGAGAAAGAATTGTTCCCTTAACTGAACGGAAGATGATACGGAAAAAACTTAAAAGTGTTTGTGAGTTTGTATCGGGTCAAAGAAACACAAACTGATGAAATCCCACTTTTGTCCCAATAAAATACCGAATCATAGATTTTCGACCTTAAGCTATTGAAAAATCACACTTTTCACTATAAAGGGTGTGGGTGTGTGTGTGGGGTGGGTGTGGGTGTGTGGGTGTGAGTGTCAGTGCACACTTCAACTACACCCATACCCACGGCTACACCCACAGCCACACCCAAAACCACACCCACACCCTCACTAGGTTCGTTCAATCAGGTGTCATCAGTGATTCAAAAGTCTATAATGGTTCGGTTTCCCGAAGCTCCGTTCTTGAGATATGGAGCTTTACCTGAACTTTTTAACAGAAATCTGTGATCCTCCTTAGGAGGGCGTAGATGGGTGTGGGTGTGTATGTCGGTCAGGGAAGTTCGTTTGAATATCTTTGGGTGCCAATGTATTGTTTACCGACGCTCATACCCTACAGCAATCGAAGAGTACTATCATCGATACCAACACGGGTCCACACCCACTCCCACACCTAGCCGTGTTTTAACTTGTGGTATGAAGTTTTATCAAGGATATCTCTTGCCAAGACATATTGAAACAACTAATACAGTAAAAAAGCTTGTTAGCGCAGCTCCTCCGGAGCTAAAATGTGGAACCCACGTATATTCTTGTATCTTTCTGAACTAATGCGTCATGTATAATATAAAACTCTTCGCCTAACCTGTAATTATATTCAACAACAGTTGGCGAAAACATCCGTTCTTGAATATGTATTTGTAGATTAAGAACAGAATTGTTTTGCTTTTCGTTTGAGCGCGCCTACTTTTATTTATTATAGCTACTATATACTCCCACTAAGTCATTTTTTTCTTAATTTGAGTTTTTTTTTCTAACATTTCATTATCTCAACAATAAGATGGTTGCAATGATATACTAAATATGCATCGATTACGCTTAATACTCTCTGATGTATTTGAATGAAATCATAAATGATAATATGGTCATTTTTTCGAATTGATTACATGATTATTGTTAAAATGAGAGTTATTAAAGATTAATATATAATTAGTATTAACTGTTAATATTTGACATACAAGTATAGCTTTTAAAAAAAGCCGACAACTACACTTTATAAAACATTAACAACTTTTCTATAGCTTATTAAACAATGATGAAATCATTTAAACAGTGTTCATCAGTCGAACTTATATATTCTTATGTCATGCAATGTTTTCTATAAATAAGTAAATTTGAAGTTTGTTATGAGCAGTTGCTAGAGTCTGTAATGGGGTTGTCTGTAATGGGGGGTATGTCTGTAATGGAGTTGTCTGTACTGGGGGTGTCGGTAATGGGAGTGTCTGTAATGGGGGTATGTCTGTAATGTTCTCTGTCCCGTTGCTATGTGTCTGAAATGGGATGGGGGGGGAGGGGGGAGCCGCGAAACCTCGAGTTAAAGCTTACACTCACTATTTTCTTCTAAAATATGCTTGAGTTCTACAATAAGAAACTAGCTAGTAGTTTTGGCAAAAAGCGTAAAAAAGAGCGACTCTATTGTATAAAAAGGAAACTCATATTTTGGAAACTATCCAAATGTTTAAATTTATCGTAATGCAGTCAGATAAGAATGAATTCTTTGTTTAAAGGAATTTTGCATGATACGCCACGATAAGCGAACTGTTTTGTTTTTCAAAAGATACAGTCACAAATGTTTTTAGGAAGTCCGGTCACAAGTTTCCTCTCAAGACTCAAATACATATGTAAACGTCTGGAATGTCACTATCGATAAATGTGCAGCAACATCAGTCTTCAATTCATTCATTCAAAACCATAACCTAAGCGTGTGGATATGAGTATGGGGATATATACAGACAGTATTCCTCAATCACAATACACTCACACATGGAACCACATGTGTACCCACACCTACATTTTTCTATCGATGTACTTTAATTTCAACTAACGACTGTAACGATTGAGTGTTTAAGATCGGAAAGTTCTTAAAACTACACCTTGATGTTTAAAAGATTCAGCATTAAACCTGCAACATACTGCATTGTCGATAGTTAGTTTTAATGTCAACTGTAAGATTATCGTTAGTCTAATACTGATGAAAATCAAAATTGGTTAGGGTGTGGGTGTGCGTGTGAGTGTGGGTATGGGTGTGGAAATGGGTGTGGGAGTGGGTGTGGGTGTGGGTTTGGGTGTGGGCATAGGCGGCGGAGCGTTTTGAATCTAGGGTAGGCTCAATATTTTTATACGAGCCTTACTGACAAGTTAAAGATAGAGAGGGTCATTTTTTATGCTATGTCACTCAAATAAAATACAACCAATATTACTTATTTCGAACTCAAATTTTTTAATGCATAACATTAGCACAGATCAGAGATGAGTTTGCAACTTGTGGCAAAAAACTTGTATTCAAAGAGTTACTTAAACTTTTGTTTTCATTAAATAGTGACCCTCAAATATAGTCCATCGGACGCAAAATTTTAGGATCCGAAGCCGGATTCGTAGTGCTCGTACTCTCAATGCAAGGTTTTTACTCTCAATTTGATAATTATTTCAAAGATTCTACATTCTTTTTATTAATTTTTCGGGCAACCAGCACACCCTACACATTTTTCAAACAATTTTGACGATAATCTCGTAATAACCAAGTTTTAACTAGTTCTTACGTGCTGCTAGAGCCTATCAGGTCTGAATTCGAGAATTTGTGCCTGGATCCAGATCTGACTCTAGTCAACAGAGAAATTTCAAACCCAGGCTCAGAACTAGAGTTGGTTAGATTCTGAACCTATCTCAGGAGCTGCACATTGGAAAGAGTTTTTGATTTGGATTAGTGCAAACTAAAATTATGGCGACGCAGCAGTGCTCACAGAAAAGGAATCTCATTGTGGGTTTGTTCAGCGTGTTAAAAATGTTTGATTGGCATCTGAGAGTAACTGCAGAAAGGCGAGAGAATTTTGACATCATCCAGCAGATATGATTGTAAGTAACCTGTAAGGTGATTCTTCATTTGTAACAAAAGAGCATAACGTGAACTCATTATCGATGTACGTTGCAACACTTAGTCATACGAAACTCAGTTTTTTCCCTAAAAATGTTAGCAGCTACCGCTGATGACAGCAAAAAATTTCGAGCAGTACGCAAGTTTTTTAATCTGATGGAGTGAGAAGCAAATGTTTGAGTTTCTCTTAGCCTATGAAACTTGAATCTTGATGAGCTTTCGCCTTCTCAGCCATTGTGGCCTCGTCGCCTATGGTTGGTAGCAGATACAGAATAAACTGATCTTGTAATAATATATCATGCGTTATAAGCAAACGAAAATTTAGCAATAATATAACATTTTTATGTAGAATGGAGTGTATGAACGTCTTTTTAGATATTCAGTCTAGGTAGAGCTATGTCTACCCAGGCCTAATGGCTCCGCCGCCTATGACTGACACTGACTCTGTAACGACGTATCATCTGCCAGAAAAATTGGAAAACTAGACAATAATAGAAAACCTTCACATTTAATAGATCCTACAAAAGTCTTGCTCTGTCCAAGTTTGAGCCTACTGAACTTACCCTCAGCCAGTCTAGAGCGAACTTGAGCCTACCCAGGCCTAATGGCTCCACCGCCTATGGAAGAGTACTGTTCTTTAATTACTTACAATTCAAACGTTGTTTTGAATAGAAGTTTAGAACAAAAGTTAAATTATCTTATATTGAAAATAAAAAATTCGACGTAAATATAGACGTCAACGAAACCAATCAGTATGTCACTGGGCACGAGTTTGTAATAATAAGATGTGAACTGACCTTGTAATAACGTGTCATCTGACAGAAGAACATGAAAATTATCTAATATTAGAAAAATTTTACATTAAATCGAGCCTAGTCAAGCCTTTATCTGTACTGGTTCGAGCCTACCCAAGCCTTTATCTGAGCCTACCCAAGCCTTTACCTGAGCCTACCCAAGCCTACTCTCCTCCAATCTAGGGTAGGCTCGTGCCTACCCAGGCCTCGTGGCTCCGCCGCCTATGGGTGTGGGTGTGGGTGTGGGTGTGGGTGTGGGTGTGGGCGTGGGTGTGGGTGTGGGTGTGGGCGTGGGTGTGGGTGTGATTAAAGAGAAGAACTACACCCACACCCACCCCAAAAACTTGAATATTTTCACTAGGCTTCAATGAAATGAGCTGAATTTTTTTCTCAAAGTAGAAGACACCGTCTAGTTTGTATTCACAAAAGAATAATATATTCATGCACATAAAACTAATACATCTATACCACCAAACACCTTTGATAAAGACTTATTTGTATCCCTAAATAGTTTTGCTGTAGTGATTTTTTGTTAAGAACTTAATTACATGTGGCATTAAATCGCTGTTTCATTTCTTCTTTTCTCTTAAAACACGCAACAAACATACTAACACATCCCATGCAGTCAAAAATATGAAATTGACGCATCAAAACAGTTCCTTTTTTTCTTTTATTTGATGCATTTCGCACCGTCAAAAATGTCCGAAAAACGGCGTTTTAACAGAGTCCTTTTTTCTTACATTAAACTTGTTATAACAGGTTTTATTAAAAGATATTTTAACGCATTTTATGGAAAGCGCATTATAACGCGTAATTTCGGACATTTGTGACTATGTGAAATGCGTTTAGATGAAGAGTGTTTTAATGCATTTCCATGGAAGAAAAATAATTTAAAAAATGGAATACAACGCGTTTTCATGTCATTGACACATTGTATTAGGTACTGAACCGCGTTTATAATTGTTCTGTTTTGATTCAGTTTAACCTGTTTTTATATCAATGACACATATTATCCAGAAACGCGTTTTTGTTTGTTTTGTTTTGCCCTAATGTAGATTTGAACGAAGGAACTTATAATTCTGAGACAGTCAACTTACCTCTAGACTGAACTTACTTAGTTCTTAAATATTAAATTTTCTACTTATATTGAACGAAACTCATGTGTATGCAGACTTCTACAGCTGCTTATACTGATAGTCGATGCCGAACTCAAATTCGAATAAAAATGCGATTTGTAAATTTGAAACAGGCACTTTAAAAATTTTACAAAAACAAAAATATTAAAAAAAATAAATTATTTAAATATATTTGTATATAAATTTTATATATTTATATATATAACTTTTTTATGTATAAATATAATTATATCATTTTTTAAATATAAATATATACTGTTTTTTTATTACAAACATTTTATTTCTTATTATTAAATTTTTATATAGTACTTATTTACTAACGTTTGAAAAGCATCTGCTTTCTTCTGCAGAGCATTTTAACAATACGTTATATAAAAGAACAACGACAATTGAATTTTTCTTTTTCTTCCTTATCACTCTTTATTATTGATACGGAAGAAAAAACAAGACAATAATACTGGACGAGATGATTTAAAGTTTGTCTTCTTCCGTATCAGTAATAAAGAATGATAAAAGAAGAAAAAGAAAAATACGATTCTCCTTTTGTTCTTGTATATAATTTATTGCAAATATGTACTAAAAAGGAGAGCAGATGCTTCCAAAACGTTTCTAAACTAATTGTTTTTAAATAATCATTTTAAAAAAAGATATAAATTATTGTGGAAGGGTAACTCAAATTGAAATAATAATGGTAATCTCCTTTCAATGCAACATAAAATATTTATATTAAATACCAATTATTGTAATTATAGAAATTTTATAAAACTTCTAAAATTACAATAATTCAAAGTCCAATTCAAACAGATGTATAGGGTCGTATAGATGAATGTCACATAATACAAGCTCTACAACTAGACCAACACCCACAACAGATAGTTTCTTGATAAATAATCATGTTTACCGATGCACTCTGTGGCATCACATTGCTCACCAATTAAGCTTACTCATTAAAAATTTTTTTTCTCAAAACGTGTATTTAGCTATGGGGCGAAGTTTGATTTTTCTTCTTTTGGTAAATCAATGTTTTTCTTTCAGCTCCCTAATTTACGTTCTAGTACATAAAAATACTGGCTCATTTTCTTTTAAAAAGATTTGTAACATTTACGTTAGTAGGTGATGGGAGACCACATTCAATCATCAAAACGTGTTGTTAACGAAAAAAAACAAGATTTTAACGAGTTTCTACCCTTTGATTCTGATTCCTATATATAAACACGTTAAAACGCATCAAATCATAACCTTTTCCACAACAAATGCATTAAAACCTGTCTATATACGAAGGAACCAGTTTTAACGAGTTGTGCTTTCTGATACATGATGTAAACCAGTTATACAGCATTTTTTTCTGTATGAACGCGTTGATACACCATTTTAAGCGTTTACTTGTTTGCATGGGATACACACATATATTATAAGCATAAAGATATGTATATGTTGTGGTCAAAATTCAAATCCAGTCAAATTTTAAATTTGCCCGGGCAAAATTCAAATTAGAATTTTGCCCAAACATAATTCAAATTAGAATTTTGCCCAGACAGAATTCAAATTAGAATTTTGCCCAATATAATGTCAGTCAAAATTCTAATTTGAATTTTGTCCGACAAAATTTCAGTCAAAATTGTAATTTCGATTTTCAGTAAAAAAATTCTAATTTCTCTTTTCACTAAAAAAATTGTAATTTCGATTTTGACTAGACGAAATCGGAAATTCCTTTTGATGGACAAAATAAACTAAAGAAAAAATCATAAAAAAGTAACAATTTTAAGTTGTCGTAACTGCTTGTGTTACACCAATATTCTTTCTTATTTGATTCTACTTTCTTTCTGCTGTTGGTTATGGTTATTCATACAAGATAAGTAGGCCAAATAAAGAAAGAGAATTGTTCGATGCGATAAACAATGCGTGTAGTTTAATGTAACGGGAGAAGAAAGATATTTGTTATAGAGAGACACGAGAATAAACGAGATATATAAATTGTCAAACGTAATATTTCAATAAAATAATGGAGTCGAATTCAAGAATAATCGAAGATAATGATAATAAGAAGATTTTTTATGAAAAAGTGAATGAACATATTTTATCGTTAAGTAAAAATTTTCGTAAAAAATGCGTTATCAAGCAACAAGTGTACAACGACATTTTGAAATGTTTACTATCACCAAAAGGTACGTCAGATGTTTCATATTCGTCTTCCTTTGCTTATTGGGCAAGACAAAAATTTGCCTTAGTCAAAATTACTAGTATCGATATTGTTGCTTGTGTAAAATCAAAAAAGCCAATTTGTGTTTATGAAGCTTTTTACGATACTCTAACTGAAGCACACAATACGATTTCACATGGTGGTCGTGAAAAGACCACTTTTGAATTAAACTCTCAACATTCATGGATTCCTCGATTTTGTATTGATTTATTTTTGAAACAATGTATTGTGTGTCAAACACGAAAGCTAATAAAACAACAAGTTCCATCAAAACCAATTATTTCTTTAGGTGTGATGACACGTCTTCAAATAGACTTGATTGACATGAGAACAAGACCCGATAAAATATCACCAGATCTTATTTATTGTTGGATTTTAAACTGTATAGACCATTTCAGTAAATTCTCATGGTCATTTCCATTGAAAAACAAATCAGCTACTGAAGTTGCTATTAAGTTGCGTGAACTGTTCTTTGTTTTCGGACCACCTCGATTGCTTCATAGTGATAATGGTCGTGAATTTGTATCAACGGTTATTATGGAATTAAAAAATCTTTTTCCAGATTTGCACTTTATTCGAGGAAGACCGAGACATCCACAAAGCCAAGGATGTATCGAAAGAGCAAACGGGGTTTTGTGTGATGCTCTCGATAAATGGATGTCCACTAATAATTCTTCTAGTTGGTCTAATGGTTTATTGCCTGTAGTTTACGGGATTAATACCAGAATGTCTACTGTTACCAAAACAACCCCGTATGAAGTGATGTTTGGACAAACACCTCGTTCTGATTCCGATTATTGGAAGTTGGTTAGTAAAAATGGAATTGATGATGAAAATGATTTACCAACTCCTGTTGCTGTATCAACAGATTATTTAAATGATGGTAAAAGTGATACGTTAATTAATGTTGATGAAGATCTTGATCTAGAAGTAATTGAACTCGTCAAAAAACTATCTGATGATATTGTTTCTTCATTAAATGCTGAACCATCAATATCATCATCAGTTACATCACAAAAACACGATATCATTCGAAAAACTGCTACAGATCATTATCTGGCAACTGCTAATAAAAAGATGAAATTGTATCAAAATGGTTGAGATATAATCGCAAATGATTATAATGTAAATGATTGTGTTGGGATCCCAATAAATGCAGTTGATAGAACTAATACTGACCCAAAATATTTACCATGTCTTATTATAGAAAAAATGACAAAAAATGACACTTTTTTATATAAATTAATTTGTCAATATGGTGCTTTAGAAAATACATTTGAAATTGGACAATTCCATGATTTAAAAGATGCTTGTCCTCATGAATTGAAAGACGTAGAAGTTGATAATTTAAAACCAACAACCATTATTGAAGCATCAAAGCATTATTCTCGTGGTTCCACTACCGGACGTACTTGTAACTGTCGAACCAATTGTGCAGCCAAAACATGTCCATGTAAAAAAGAAAATGTATTCTGCTCAACAAAGTGTCACTCAAAAAGAGGTGGATGTTTAAATATGGAATAGATTAGTTTAGGATTATTGTTGCTTTGTTTAATGAGTTTTGTGAAATAAAAAAAGTTGTTACTTCTTTGTGATTTTTTCTTTAGTTTACTTTGTTCATCAAAAGGAATTTCCGATTTCGTCTAGTCAAAATCGAAATTACAATTTTTTTAGTGAAAAGCGAAATTAGAATTTTGACTGACATTATATTGGGCAAAATTCTAATTTGAATTTTGCCCGGGCAAATTTAAAATTTGACTGGATTTGAATTTTGACCACAACATGTACTTAGAGGCGAACGAAAAAAGAAAAGAAAAAAGTACAAGAGATGCAAAAGTTGATCTACGTAATAATACAGTGCATAACATTGCGTGTTTCTTTTATCATTCTTAAACATGCCTCTAGCTCGTACTACTGAAGAAAGAATCGCAATGGTGCGACTTTTTTCAAAGTTTGAAAATGCGCACGAAGTTCATCGACAATGGAACCATCATTTTGATACGACTCCGCCGCATAAAACCACAGTTTTGTTGGTAAACCGAAAATTTGATGAAACTGGATCAGTGGAAGATTTACCCCGCGAAGGTTGGCCATCAACTGTACTGACTGAAGAAAAACTGGAAGAGATTGAATAAATGGTCATTAGGAGTCCACGACTAACTATTCGTCAAGATGTTTTTGAAGCTGGTATAAGCAAAAGCAGTTATCAAATAGCTATGAAGCAACTTGGTTTTAAACCATATCATCCAACTTTAGTAGTAGGCCTTAATGAAGACGATTTTGATCGTCGCAGTGAATTCTGTGAGATATGGCTCGAAAAATTCGAAAATAATCACGATTTAGTCGACCTTATATTCGGGAGCGATGAAGCCGCATTCCGTATGAATACAACTGTTAATCGACATAATTGTACTTACTGGGCTAGGGAAAATCCACATTTAAGGTTTGAGGTACCAAATATGAAAGAAGGGGTTATGGTATGGTGTGGAATGACTTCCAATGGACTTGTCGAACCCTATTTTTTTAACGATACTGTTACTGGTCCACTATACAAAGAAATGCTGGTTAAGTATGCATGGCCGCAACTACAACGCAAGGGACTTTACTTTCATTGGTAGACGTGGTCCATTTGACTGGCCAGCGCGCTCACCGGACTTAACACCATGTGATTTCTTCCTTTGGGGATATTTAAAAGACATTGTATTTCAAAACCCGCCTGCTACAATTATTGAACTTAAACAAAGGATTGAAGAAGCGTGTAAACAACCCATGTAAAAGAGGATTAAAACAAGAACGAATAGGAACGCGTTGTTGAAATAAAAAAATGCGTTGTTAAGACGCTTTTGTCATTATTTTAGAACGAGTTTTGATTATCAAAAACGCGTTTTCTTATGTAAACAAAACGCGTTCTGGTGAGTTGAAAATGCTGTTTCAAAAAATGTTAAAAGTAGTTCAATAACGCGTTTTTCCAAGTACGAATTTTACTTTAAAAAAACTAATTTTCTATTCCATTTACTGTAGGAGTGTTTTTTTTCTTCAGCCACACTGTTCTGAAGTATTTTCTTCCCTTCTAAATGGCGTTTCGTTTCTGATTCCGCACTCTTTTGTATCGACAATCGCAGATTAAATTATTGGAAACGTTTTCTGAAATTTTGTTGATTGCTTTAAGGTAGATTCGATCACGCACTCCTGGAATTACGAATCAGTCAACGTACCTCTTGACTAAACTTACGTATATCCTAACTGTTAAATTTTCTACTTATCATGAAAAAATTAATGCGTATGTTTGAAATTTACTACAGCTTCTGTTAATTGACGTGAATGCATAATTCAATTTCAGATAAAGCTGGGTCATAATAAAATCGAAAGAGCTATTTCTTTTTGTTAACTTTTAAAAATTTTGTTAATTAAAATCTTAAAACAAAAATTGTGATATATATATTATATATTGAATCTTTCTAATTTCAAATTGAAAAATAAAATTGTGAAGTTAAAATTATTAAATACAGCTTGTAAAAAAAATTATATAATCCGAATTTAGATTTTCTTTTAAAATTTCAACGATTGTTTTACAAAATTACTTATTTGCTCAAATGGAACTTATGAATAACTATATTTTTCAAGCAAATATCTAGATAGACACACGAGGTATAACTCAAAGTTTTTGTGTATCAGTTGAATTAATTTGCAGTTGTGAAGCTAATGTTTTTTTAACAAACTACTAATTTAAATTATGATAACTGTAATAATAGGAAACAACTAAATAAGTCTCGCAGTTAGCGTCTTTCAGTTTTAAAGTTTACTTTTGACTTGGTGTTAGATCATAGAGTCTTCATTGAAATTTAAACGTGAATTATGAACAAAATGGGTTATCGATGACAGATTTGTAATACATATCATATGAAGTTGAAAATGAAAATATTTTAATCCGTGAATCTAATAATTATTCCAAATGAATTAGTCCTCCAAATATATTAGAAGAGTTTTCCATGTAGCAATCCTAATGAAGTTAATTTGATTCAATTACCAAGGCTAACTAAAAGTAGATGATATAATTGTTTTTTTTTGTCCTATCGGCTTTTAGATTCTTGTTAATAAATAACTTAATATCGATTGCAAAAATGATCTCAAGTTATACAGCGTTTTTTATAAATTAAAACTCGACTTAGGCATCTGCAGATATACATGATTAAAAACAGTTTCTAATAAAAAGCAGAAAAAATACGATACTTCGTAGAGATCATCATCTCAACCTGTCGAACTCAGTCGTTTTGTCAGTAAGAGTTAAAAAAACATCTTTCTTACTAAGATATGTATATTTCTCAAAGCGCATCAAATTTTCGTCGTACTCATTTCAACGTATTACAAGATATGAATCTTACTTTATCTTAAGCTCATTCGTATTACACCAAAGAAGACGTTTTGCCAATTAATGAACGCGTTCTTTGTTTAAACATTTTTATGCTTTCTTAAAAAATTCATTTGTTTACTATGACAACGAGTTTTTCCTGACTGAACACTAACGCGTATCATCAGAACGCGTTACTATCGACTCGAAACGTGTTCATTATAGGCGTGTTTATCACGGTACAAAACGCGTTGTTTATCAACAGAAACGCGTTTGAACGCGTTCTGATATTTGAGAAACCCGTTCGAACGCGTTTTTTTCTTTTTCAAACGCATTCTTAGTGTCGAAAACGCGTCATAATTTCTCAAAAACGCGTTTCTACACGTTCATTATCATCATTTTTTTTACATGGGAAATACCGAAAGAAATGTGTCGTAAAGTATGTCATTCGGTTGTTCAACGTTTTCGTGATTGCTTGAATAACGAAGGTCAATTTAAACTTAGGAGAGTGAGCAGTAGGGTGTGGGTGTGGGTGTGGGTGTGGGTGTGGGTGTGGGTGTGTGGGTGTGGGTGTGTGG
>CAJNOP010003224.1:0-13864 GCA_905250075.1 Rotaria sp. Silwood1
CTCACAATCGAATATGTATGATACTGAGTGACCGTGTTCTGTCCCTGATGTCATCGGTGGTGGTCTGGCCTGGTGATAATTCATTATGATTTGTAGCAGTTCTCTTTGGCCCTACAAACCAACGACGAGCAGATATAATCCAATAGGCACCTGCAAGGAATGCTATGCCACCGATGATTACTACAGCATAGTTCATATTATCTTTGGTAACCGGATATTCAGCCGGAAAGAACATGATGATAGATGTGATAAAAAGCCAAACGGCCGAGATAATAGCGATGGGTAGACTGAATCGACCTAAATTGAATTCACCGAGTGGAAAAGTATGTCTGGCTGTTGTACATCGGAAGAAAATAGGCATAAAGTAGGATATTTGATAACCGAGTGTGGCTATGGATAGAATAGCACTGAAAGCAGTCGACGATGCTAATTGAAGTAGGAGAAGAAGACTGTCAATGACGAAAACAAATATCACATTGCCCAATGGAGTTTTTGTCGGTTTGAATATCCAACGTAGATAGAATGATAGTGGAAATACACCATCACGAGCCATAGCAAAGCTAGAGTGAATGAGATGTTATGAACTGAGAAAAGAAAAAAAAACATTCAACTAATGCATACCCAATTCGACTGGTCACTGTCAATGATGACATACCGGCAAAATACAAATTGATAATTAGTAGAATCGTCAATGCAAGTGCACCTTTATGAGGGACAGCAAGCTGATACGTAGCAACGGCAAGATTTTGCGTTGAGTTATCTCCACTATTGCTATCAATAAACGAGCCCACATCCGGAATGGCAAAGAGTAAAGCAAGCAAGTAAGCAAAACCAGTAATAGCACTGCATATACAGGTGCCTACGATTCCTTTTGGAGCTTGAAAACAAGAAGAATCGATCATTTTACTGACAATCATTGTAAAAGCTTAATTTCTTTCGAATATTTACTCACCTGCTCGGCTTGCACCTCTAGTTTCTTCAGCCAAATGGGCGCCGGCTTGAAAATTCAGAGATAATAAAAACATATTTAAATCCAAAACTGTTACCTTCATAGCCAGAGAACGAAAAAAGTGTCGAAAGAATGCCAATCAAACATACATATGGAAATGAAAATCCAGTACCATTGTATGTTGATGTGAAAACATCATGAGCCGTGGCTCGTTCAGGAGCCATAGCAAGAAGAACTACAACAATGATAACTGCTGATCCAAGCTGAAATATAACAGCAAAATTATTAAGCCAGCCTTGCTGATCAATACGCAACGCATTTTGAACAGCCCATACAAAACATATTCCTATACCAATGCCCACTTGAGCACCTGTGCTTAGTGAATCTTTCCCTTCGAGAATAATGGCAGCATTAATAATCGTAGCAAAGCCAGATGCAAATGCAACATCTCCTGCAACATGTTTTAAATCATAAATTGATTGACGATTTGCTTGTTTTCCTACCTGCAAAGTTCCCTATGAAATTGAACCAACCACAAATAAACGAAGCCAACGGCGCATGCTTAGCGGAAACCAACTGACCTGCCCTAGAAGAAGAGAAACATATTTCTATCATCAGTTGGCTGATGTGCAACTCTCAAGAACATACCAATGATATACAGATCCAGCGCTAGGGTATACAGAACATATTTCAGCTAAAGAAAGTCCGATGAGAATAGTAAATATGGCTCCAATAACCCATGCCCATATTGTTACACCTGATCCGCCAGTGTTCAATGAATATGTGAAACCGATTGATATTGATGTGAGAACATTGACAGCAGTGAAACAGAAAGCAAATGACATAAATGGGGAAAAGCCACGGTAGAGCTCTTGCGTGTAACCCATCTCTCGAAGAAGACGTACATCAGGATCTTCAATTTGCACCATGTTTGTTTTCGTGGTCTAGACCAAGTTAAATAATAGCTTAGGAGATGGTGACTCTGTCTCAAAATCTAAAAATTAAGATTTTCCATGGGATCAGTTTAGTGCTATATAATCATTTAGCACTGAATTTCCTTTTGAAAAAAAGAAACTTAATCATTCAAATTTTATTTTACAAGAATTCATTTAAGAACTAGTCACATGATCGAACATGATTCATGACCTAGAAAAGCATTACTTACTCAATACGTCGTACGATGAATCTTACATATGAAAAGCAATATAATATTTACTTTGTCTACTCCATTTTTAGTTTTACTTATGTATTAAAACCTTGATGATCTGGAATATTCTAGCTGTCGTCATATTACGACTGATAATTTCTAATATCATTGTAGAAAATTATAAGTTGCTTCATCAGATCTATGTACTTCTTATTGCTAATACAATCAAGTATGTCCTTTTTCATCGCACATACGACTGTCTATTGTTTGCCCTTGTACGTTGAAGTACTAGCCATAAACAACTTGAAGAAAATAGGGTACCACTTACTCTTTCGAATGGTCTATGATGAAGATAAATTTTCATTCATATTGGCGCTTAAGATTTGCCAAAAAAAAATGTAGTTGTCGCGTAATTGTCAAAGGATGAAAAACGGAATACTTTATTTGCATTGGCAATTAGAATTGTATAGATTTGATGACACAAACTAAAATTTTCTATAATGGTTCTATAGACTATGAGTTGTAGTATGGGGAATACTAGACCGTTCCAGATCATCGAGGATTTTGATGTACACGCAAAACAAAAAATTCTGCTCGCTTCTTGAATCATATAGGCACAACTGTCTTATTGCAAAAAAATAAGTGTAACATAAAAAGTTTTTACTATTTGTTCATTACACATGATAGAAGTTTGCGACATGTTGCAAATTCATGTAGTTTTATACAATTTCCTGTGTTCATAAACTCTTTCTAGGTATATGAACCAAATAAACTGCACAGGCGAAAGGTTTGTTATTCTATGATTGTCTTTAAAATGTACAACGATAAATTCTTTATATAAGGACTTGTTGCGTTCATATATTCAAAAAAGGATTTATGTACTAATGATAAGCGGATAACGAACGTTTATTATTATATACTATTCTTTATAATGATATAAACTTTTTTTGAAGGGGTACTTCGAATAAAAAAAACTCAAGAGACTCAGCTTGTTTAATACGACTGGTGAGTCAGTACAGCTCAAAAGATTTTTTTTTGCATGTGCAAAAAATTAAGCAAAATATTTTCGTTTGGACGTAGATGATGCATCATACACATGCATGGTATCACTCTCCTGTTGTTTTCAATCAAAGAATTTATTTACTCGAAGAAGTCACGATAGAAACTTAATGCTCTGTTAAGAAATTAGAAAAGCTTTTGAAATGATCATGAGTGAGAGGCACATCTAAATCAGTTGAAAGATATTGTAATTATTCTAATAAGACCAATAAAATCAGAGAAAAGTATGATGGACATGCATATAATTCATCAATAATAATTTACTGTTACTCGTTAAAATTGCCTGCGTATTTAATTGACACTAGAGTGTTGAAGTGCTTCTTAATCATTATAAGAATGAAGAATAAACACTAAACGTAGAAAAATACGAATATTTAAAAAAATAAACTTGCTTATATATATAACTTGTAGCACAGTGTTGACTCCTATGATGTCGTTTCGATTTCGACTATGTCCCTAAATCATAATTTTGCAATTGCTTTTATTGTCACTAATAAATGTGTGCAAGCGAGACGACAGTCTTCTGACAAGAGAAAAATAAAAGAAATGAGCGTCATCGATAAAAGCAAAAATACAGAACACGAAAGACTAGTTAATAACACGTGCAATTTACTATTGCTAGGTATGGTCTTCCCTTTTATTTCATACGAATGAAGGTGCACAGAAAAAAACATCAATACGATATTCAATCACAATGAAGTCGCATTTCTTTTCATGCTTTTTTAATCATGTGGAAATTTGCACATGTAAACAATCATAGCCGTCATGTAAATATTGTTGTGAATAGACCGAGTAAATACGACGAAAACAATATGAAAACAAGTTTTCAATGATTCGTAATAAACATCGCTTATATATACTTACTATAGTTTATTTTTCTATAAGCAAAAGAAAGCCGCTGTACACTTTGATAAACGTAAAAGTGTAAGAAAGTGTTCTAGTAAACAAGAAACTTTGCCACAAGTAGTAGAAAATTTTCGATTCGGACTTAGTCTGAGTTTTTCTCAATAAATATTGAAATTTATAAATCCTCTTCAAACAAAATCATCGAATAAAACAAAATGTTACAATAAAAATAGATGCTTCTGTCAGTAATATTGCCAGTCTATTTCAATTTTGATGATGAAGAACAATCTCAGGATTCAGCTTGGCAAATAATTAAACTGAGTGTGAATGTACATGTGACTAATGTTAAAGAGAGTATGTATAATTGTGATTCATGCCATGAATTTTTCGGCATCCTACTGATATTTCCATGATAGACATATGGATGAGTTAGTTGATATTCTACAACATATATAAAATTCAGTCTCGAACCTTGAAGTGTATGACACTCGCATAACGTCAAGAATAGTCAAAAATAATACTCTTTCATAATTTGACGATCATCAGACTTATTGAAGATTTCGAAGAGAACTAATAAATATTAGGTATTGCAGAGCATACATCACTTTACCGATTGTTTTGAGATACTAATGTTTTCTATTGAGCTTTCAAGATTAATTACTCGACGAGAAAAAAAACAGACCTTTAACATATAACCTTGATATTTATAGTCGAATTCAGATAAGTTGAACTATAATATTCTTTCAAGGTTTCGTTCGAGAAAAATAAAATTAGGAAACTTTTGCTGATTTTTTATGCTTTTGGGAACTCGAAATGTAAATTTAGCACCAAAATATTTTTGGTACCTTATCTGTTCTCACAAGGTCTCCAGATATGTAACATTTTTAATCAACGATATTTTTCTTAACGCTCTAGATACACTAGATAATAAAAAGGTCCCAACAGCTTTTTCTACAGGGTCCTGTTACGCTTCTCATTGATTCAACTTTCATTCATATCCTTTCAGTAGCATTTTATTGATATCACGTAGAGATTGAACACAAAATGTATAATATTCCGATTTATGAAAAGGTTCTCTATGAAGTTAGGAAGATCTCAGGCGTCTTTAGCATATCGAATCACAAGAACCTAAGAGTTCAGTAAAAGTTATATCGTTCGCTACACTCAAGTACCGTATTTCTCCAGTGAACTCTGAAAGATAATTGCCCATTTTAGTTACTGCTTCATTAAAGTTTATCAATGATGTTTATGATATTTGAGTTATGGAATACATCGTTTATCTCTTGATGTGCTGAATTACACATCCTCTATTAACTTCCATAACATCTAATCAATTAGGCATGCAAGTACAAGCTAACTTGTACTGGTAAAATACAGCTGTTATTTGTATGCCTGATTCTAACAGGGTATTCTCCGCTTTGTTATTGATATGATAATATTTTTTCTTCCTACTGTTCCTCTATGTGGAAATTACAACGGAGAGAAAGAAGAAGGAATTCGAAGCCAAGATATTTGCGGACAACATTAGAAGAAGATAAATATAAACAAGAAAAAAGAAAGAAAAAAGATAGTCCGATAGCCTCGAACATTTCCACAGTCAGTCAATATATATATAGAAGCAAAGAAGTCGTATCATTCTAACAAGATGATGACTCGCATTTTTCTTCAACTACTCTTATTGGGAAATGCTCTGGTTGTGGTGGCCGGTCTTTTTTTCTCATCAGGACTTAAATCACCCACCGTGTTTGAGATGAAACAAAAGTTACTTACAATAGGTACTTCGTCATACACAATCAAGGACAAGAAGGGCAATCCCGTCTATAAAGTTTGTTTCTGTTTAATTTGTCTGGCAACTATTTTTAGTGTTATTTTTAACCTGTTTAAAATAGGTCGGATTCAAAACACTGGGTCTGGGTAAACATTTGGAATTAACTGATATCAATTCAGGAAAAGAATTATATTCGAGTAAGTAAAAGACTATATTCCACATTTTCCTAACGATCATGTCTGTTATGTCTTCTATTTGTAGTCAAACACATTATCAATCCACTTGGACTCGCCAAATATGAGATTCGTCAAAACAATCAAGTCGTCGCTGATGTGAAGTTAGTTTTTTTAATTTAGCAAAATTGATTTTTAGTCTTTTTGCACCAGACTTTGCCATATTACTATTCTGGTCAATTCAGAATTGAATCTGAGCACATTTCCTAAAAAAAAGGCTTTCAGTCTTAATCTTGAATAACCAAGCTGGTCGGCGCGTCGTCCACATGTAAAATCAAGGCCACTGATGATAGAACACAAAAGACAGAACAAGACATGAAGTGCACTTATACAGATTATGTTGATTTAAATAGTTTTCTTCTATTCTGACACATTATTAGGAGTGCGGCTGTATAAGTGGTGCTTGAAGAAGAATAGACTTTTTTTGAAAACCTTTATTCACCAGAACATCAAGGAAATTGTATAACCAGAAAAGGAGAGAGATAGGAGAGAAAGATACGAGATGAAGAATGGGACATAACATTGCTCTAATATAACTAGAGAAAAAAATTACATATCTGCAAGAGAGGCAGACGACGAGATAATATGATATCACACGGACAGAGAATGCGGTAAAAAATTAGTGATATCGATACAGTGAAGGAAAAAAAGGAAGGACAGAACGCCAGAAAAGTATATGTACTATAACGGAACGAATATAATAATACGTGAAAGTGGAGACTGTAACAGTGGACCTTCTTTCCCCTAAAATACTATATGTCTGCACATGTATAAAAGAAAAAGAAGAAAGAAAGAAAAATGCGCAAGAAAACAGCTGACACTCTATAGAGAAGAGAAAGACAAAAAACAAACGTTTCAGGACATGAACCTTTATGATTGAGTTTAATGATTCTTCATAATAGTGTTCTTGAATATAAGAATAATTTGGTTTATGTTAGAGATGAATTTTCATAATTTCAGGTAGTGATGACTGATTATCTAGTTGATTATTTAGTTATAACTCTATGAATCTTTATAGTACGTACGAGACAAATGCAGAAAAACGTGAACAAAGATGTTGATTGGACTCTTTGTTGATATTTTGGCTCAAAACCACGTGTTTTTGTGTTCGAATATCTGACATTTCTTTATTCTCAACTTATTCTATTCATATCAATCATTCGGTTTTGTTTTCTGCTAAGTCAATTTTTCATATAAACTAAGGGAGATTTCTTGAAATTGCATTTTTATAATTATGACTTCGTTATATCTATTAAGATATTACCCGAATAAATCTAATTGATCATTCTAGTTAAAATTTTCAATGTTTTCATCTTTAAATGTAGCGATTTTGATTCATGACTTATATTTTTAATGATACAACGTATATATTGTAAATTGAAATATTCAAGGGTTGATTCAATTCCAAGAAGCCGCTATACATCTTTGAGCACATCAGAATTATGATGAGATCTATCTTTCTTACTTGTGTCCGTTCATTATAAAAAAGAACTCACTTCAAATTGTAATAATGTATTCATTTGTCCTAACAATTTTCAGTCAACTATAATGACAACTACACTATCTGTAGTCAACTTGTAATTTAATAATAGAACTACGATACATTGCTATATATAAATGAGCAAAAATATTGCTCCTTGTATTATTTTTGTCATCCTTTCTTTGTTTCAGGCGTAAAGTGAAATGGACTGGACTTGGCACCAAATTCAAGGTGACCTCAAAGTTGGGCACGTTCAAAATCTCAGGAAACTTCCGAGCGCAAGATTTCAAAATAAAAAAAGATGGTCAATTGGTTGCCACGGTTTCAAAGAAGTTCTTTTCCTTTCATGACAAGTACGGTGTTAAAATAGAACAAGGTCAAGATGCACCATTTCTTCTGTGCTTGGTCGTCGTGCTCGACGAAGTCACTCATGATTAAACAAACAATAATAGAACAATATTTACGTACATTAACTAATTAAAAGCATGATTGCTCCCTTCGTTAGTTTTGCCTCACATCTATGCATCATTAAAACTGATTCATTTAAACGAAAACTTTCAACCAAACAAATAGAATGAGTCTGCTAAATCGAAATGAGAGTTTCATTTTAAAGTGTATTGAATTTCAGAATAATTCGAAAATACACAATTCTTTATCATTATCCGTCATATGACAAATACAACAATAGTGACATATTGTCATCTAGATGTTATTAAATTAGAAAAAATAATTTTTTATTTAATTTTCCATTAAATGTTAAGGCAATGCTTGTGAAAAATCTTTGAAAACTTTTTTAACTTTTCAGGCAGAAATTCATTGATGTGACTTGGTAAGGACTTTCAAGATGAATATTATGAAAATAAAGAATGTTATCTCTTGCATCGAGAACTGAATGATAAATTAAACTGTCGCCCAGTGCTATTTCTAACACCATTAAGATAAACTGTTGATATATGAACCGGTAGGTAAAGAATATAAGTGTGAAACAAAAGCCCAAAGATTATTTCAGTCAGATAATGTATAACAATGTATAGTAGTGGTTCATTTTTCATCGTGAAAAGTGTATCCGTAAATCAAAACTTATCAATTCATGATCATTTTAAAATTGCCTCGTTGACACTTAGTGCAAATTTTCAAGCACAAGAAATGATCTCCAAGTGACATCGAAAGTCAATAGATTTGATAGAGATTCGATAGACTAAAAAAGGTTTTTCAAAGAGAACGCTAAGTTCAATTGTTCACCGTCATTTCGATTGTTGTAACAATGCATGCATTCAAACCGTTTAAGTTGTTTTTACCAAAAATAAAGAAAATTGCCCTAATCTATTCAACTACATGACGCAGCACTTATCTATCAATAGAAAATTGAATTAAGGAAGGGATACTACAGAATCTGAAAAAACGAGTCAATCAAAAAAAGCCAAACTGAATGAATTTGGGTTTCGGTCGCGTTTCAGTTTTCTTTTAATTTCTGATACGAAAAAAATGAAATTTCGCAACAATATTTTGAAATATGAAAAGATTAGTCTCAATTCAGTTAGATTATAAAGCAACTGAACAACCATCAATCAACAAGGATAGCTGATAGTACACATAACACATCGCTTAACCATTCGATTGAGTCGATTCAGGTCATGTCTTCACAAATGAATACTCCTCAGTTCTCAATGTTGATGAAATTCTTCATGGCTTCATTTTACTAAAATAACATTATTTTCCTTTGTATGACCCATGACTTGTTTGCTCATGTTGTCAGACTTTACTTCTGATAGAAGCATAATACAATAGAGCTAGATTTTTGAAAACAGTATCTTGATCTGTTAAGTAAATGTGCACAATATCTACCTCACTTTTTAATCATATTTAAACATTAGTTTAGTCAATGTAGGGCTATTTCTGCAAGAACAAAGCTAGTCTGAGGGCTGATTTTTCCATAAATCATAGAAATGTCATGACACTTTCGTCGAGCTCAAAATATTGTTTTTTTTGTTCCCTATCGATGTTCATATCTGGTCTTATTGAAATATGATTGACTGGCTTTCTCTGCAATGTTCAAACTGTTTCATCAATTCTAATTCTTCCAAGTCAAGCCTTGCTCAATAGACATTCATCAAATTGTTGTATATGCAGAACAATGAAGATGTAGAATATGTACACAAACACTTTCAACAAGTATTTGCGTGTAGTTGACAACGACATCTTTCTATGTCGATTGTGATGTTTTAAACGAGTGATGTGTACAGGTAAAGTGAGGAACGAAGAAAAACAAAAGTCACATGGCTACTAAATACGATGCATCAACACTCGATCGTTATTTAGACGAAGATTTAACGTTAATAAACAATAAGAATGTGTGGAAAGAATATAAACGTGGCGTACAACATAAAGACGATGTGTGCTATATTTATAAACCCTCGGGTGATTCTATTTGGTGGATTAAATTAGTTGCACATATCGAAAATAGTTCAATGGCAAATATTGATGATCTACTCGATACCAGTCTCAAAGAACGTCATTCGGAATGGCATGAACTTTTTATTGATGGTCGAATAGTGCACAAAAACGAAGATGGTCGAAGTGAAATTTGTTATTTTCAGTAAGATTTATTGAAATATATGTAAAAACGAACTTTATAGGTTATCATGTGGCCTAGATGAAATCAGCCAAATTTAATTTTTGTCTTTTTCCACGTATTCTCATATTTTTGTCCTGATTTGGTAGAATAGTGCAAATAAAAATCGCCAAATCAAGTTTTTCGTTCATTAAAATTGTGCATTTTCTCACTCGTAGCATAAGCTTGTTTCAAAATAGGAATGTAATGGGTCAAAAACTGATTTCATAATATTGAACCTGAAATGACTTATACTTAGCTTATTGTGCTCATTGAGTCGAAAACAAGAACATAGTCATCCTACTAAATATGAATATAGAATGTTTTACTCTTCTACTGCAATTTTCTATATGACGAATCCATTTCAAATGCCCTTGTATAGTCTTATAGAAAACTTTATAATGCATATTTCAATAAATAAATTATTGAGGACAAATGGTTGATATCTGATGAAGAAAAATTGATAATACACTTTAGCTCATTTTCTCTCGGTCATTCGATAAAATAAAAATTTCAATTTGTTAGATATGCATCTCCATCAATTTTGATCGCTCCTCGTGACACATGCTATATCAAAATACGACGAACTCTGCCAAATGGATTTATGCTTAGTTATCGATCGGTCGATCTGCCAGAAGCAAGAGATACGAGCGGTAAATTTGTACGAACTATTTTCAAAGGTGCACATCTTATTGAGCAGACAGATAACAAAGATAGTTTTCGTTACACATATTTACAATATGCTGATGCTGGTGGTCTTATACCAAAGATACTTGCTAATCGACCTCAATGTGATATTATTCTTAAAGAAATTGAAGGAATTCGACGTGCTATGAAAAATCCAATACATTCTAATCGATGATGTAAACATTTTTTTTTTTAATAAAAATTCTTATCAACGCATTGCATATTATTGAATTCATAAGCTCCAAGGCGTTCTTTTTATTAGTTTATATTGTGATGCATTTCTATAACAATTGTTTGCAAATTTTCTTCTTGTTAAACTTTATGCATCGAAAATTCATATTTTTCAATGACTAACCGAACGATTGACAATTGGAAAGTTAGTAGATGTGCATTTGGGCAGTGCAATATGATTTTTACGCATAGAAGTTCAATGTTTGTTTTATCTCATCAGTGACAAAATATTTTGGTCGTTTTATAATATGAGAAAGTATTTTACAACTTTGTTTAGACGTTCTTATCAATGAAACGAAACAAAAATTTCTCTTCAAGCCTTCTCTGTCATCCCCAATGATTTCAAAAAATCTATGATTACGGCGATATAGAATATGTTTCTCAAAATCTCAATTCGAATTCTTACAGATATCATTGTGTATATCAATGCAATGGTGAACAGAACATACTTGTCCTTGATTAAATTTCACAAATTGCGAAATAAGCAGTACCGAATATTTTTTCTTCGAATGGGTGAGCAGGTGTAAGTCAGTAAAACGATAAATAAACATCTTATCTTTACACTCATCCTTATATCCTCAGAGACTTTCAAAACTGGCAAAGGATTTTAGAAATATCACCGGAAATTCAGCAGTCCAATCCAAAGATCAAGTATTCTTATAAAAACAAACAGCTATGATTGCCTTGTTCAATCGTAGCATTTTTCTGCGACTGAAAATTGCTTTTCAGATTAATTGCTATCGGTCAATAATCGATGTGAAGCTAGCACGACGCGACGAGCTAGCACGACGAAGAAAAAAATTTCATTGGATATGAAAATCAACCAATGAAAAAATTACAATAATAAAAAACACCCTTTTGAGGGTTTGCGCAACCATAATGGCAGCACTTAGCAACCAATACAAAATAAATCAGTGTGAAGCTAGCACGACGAAATGAAAACACATAATTTTGAAAAAAAATCCATTTGTGCACCACACGATCCATTGCCCGGACATGAGTTATACATCAACTTGTAGAGAATTTAATACTCTATCAAATGATGTATAACTCATCTTCAGATTCCATTTCCATATCGGTGATACATGGGCATCTTTGGATCCAATAACAAAAAAAAGCCAAAAAAATTTGAAAAAAAAAATTATTTCCTGGGCAAACCATCCATTGCCCGAAAATAAGCTATCCATGATTTTGTAGAGAATTTAATTCTACATCGAATGATGTATAGTTCCTATTAAGAATCAATTTCCTTGCTGGTGATCACGCCCAAATTATGACACGAGCCAAAAAAAAATGGAAAAAAATTTGAAAAAAATTTATCTCCTCAGCAAACGATCCATTGCCCGAAGACAAGCTATACATCATTTTGTAGAGAATTTAATTCTGCATCGAATGATGCGTAGCTTATATTCAGAATCCATTTCCTTGGGGGTGATCACGCCAAAATTATGACATGAGTCATAAAAAAATTGGAAAAAAATTTGAAAAAAATTTGTTTCCTGGGCAAATCATTCATTGCCCGAAAATAAGCAATACATCATTTTGTAGAGAATTTAATTCTGCATCCAATGACGTATAGCTCATATTAAGAATTCATTTCCTTGGGGGTGATCTTCCCCTTATTATGAATTGAGTCATAAAGAGATTCGAAAAAAAATTTGAAAAAACTTTATTTCCTGCGCAAACCATCCATTGTCCGAAGACAAGCTATACATCATCTTGTAAAGAATTTAATTCTGCATCGAATGACGTATAGCTCATATTAAGAATCCATTTCATTGAGACTGATCAGGCCCAAACTATGACATGAGTCATAAAAAAATTGGTTAAGGAGCCACAATCGCGATTTCGACCTTGCTTAAGGGTCTCATCGGGTGGCATCATTCAAATTCACCATAACTCTAAGGGCTATGACAAAAACCGAATGTTCAACTTCTAGATTGTGGCTGTTATTCATTATGATTGTAGCTCATACAGTTAATACCTGTTCTCTTCTAATTTTCTAATTAGGAGTTGAACATTCGGTTTTTGCCATAACTCTTAGAGTTGTGATGAATTTGAATAATGCCACCTGATGAAACCCTTAAGCAAGGTCGAAATCGCGATTGTGGCTCCTTAACCAATTTTTTTATGACTCATGTCATAGTTTGGGCCTGATCACTCCCAAGGAAATGGATTCTGAATATAAGCTACACATCATTCCATGCAGAATTAAATTCTCTACAAGATGATGTATAGCTTATCTTCGGGCAATGGATGGTTTGCCCAGCAAACAAGTTTTTTTCAATTTTTTTTCAAATTTTTTTGTGACTCATGACATAATTTGAGGAACATCAACCCCATGGAAATGGATTCTGAATATAAGCTACACATCATTCGATGTAGAATTAAATTCTCTACAAAATGATGTATAGCTTATCTTCGGGCAATGGATCGATTTCATAAAATTTTTGTTTTTTTTCGAATTTTTTTGATTTTTCTACTGACTGGACCCATATTTGAGGCTGGATGACCCATATCTGAATAGATTCTTAAGATGAGTTGTACATCAATCGATAGAGAATTGAATTCTCTACAAATTGATCTACAAGTCTTCTTCGGGCAATGGATCGTTTTCATAAAATTTTTGTTTTTTTTCGAATTTTTTTGATTTTTCTGCTGACTGGACTCATATTTGAGACTGGATGACGCACATCTGAATAGATTCTTAAGATGAGTTGTACATCAATCGATGGAAAAGTAAATTCTCTACAAATTGATCTACAACTCATCTTCGGGCAATGGATCGATTTCATAAAATTTTTCGTTTTTTTGGAATTTGTTTTGTTTTTTCGACTGACTAGACTCATATTT
>CAJNOP010003225.1:0-13861 GCA_905250075.1 Rotaria sp. Silwood1
ACACAAAAATGACTACAATAAAAATTGAATATCTCCCTTAGGACAAGTCAAGGGCAGCCTATATTTTAACCTTGTTAGTTTGGCACTGAGGACTTTCATTTGATGCTAATAGATTGCATTTTTCTTGGGGACAGGGCAAACACCTGCATTGTTAGCAACGGAGGCTCCCATTACAGTCACCCCTACCCGCACTACAGACCTTAGCCATCGAGAATAAAAGACGTCAGTTTTTCTAAACCGTTATTTGCAAAATTGATCAAGTTATAGTTATGAAAAATAGTGAGCGAATAGCAACAATACAAGATAAAAATAGAACGTCTGTAGAAATGAGAAAAATACATTGATTTTCGACTATCCTACAAAATAACTATATTGAACGAGAGGTTTCTGATTTTATATATTTTGTATTAGTTTAATGAAGCTGGAGAAGATATGTGAGTTTTACATTTTAGTCCCATAGGAGCAGCTGCGCTAACAAGCTTTTTCGGTATGTTCCATTTCCAATGAATTTTGTTGTGGGCTAGCAATCATAACACCAGTCATCTTGCACAATAGCCAATACACGTAATGCAGATTACTATTGTCTGTGTGTTGTTCAATGTTCCTATTTTGAATTATATATTCTGCCAGCAATGGCAGAACGGCCGTGAATATTGATTGAATTGAATCAGAATTGTAAAACTCTTCTGTTTGTGTCATTAGACCCAAACCAACCATAATAGGATTTAATATATCGTTATCATTACATTTACTTAATATATGAGTGACATATTCAACTATAACCGAAGATGTTGTAATAGAAGTAGTACAAGTAACTGGAACAGATGATTCTAATCCATTAGTTGTTGTATTTTGAATTATTTTTAGATGAAGTTGTGGTACGAGTCGAGCTAATAAAAATTGCTGAAACAAGATTAATACCTGTTTTATTCGATGTTTTTGTTTGGCTTTCATGTCACTCGATGAATTCAAATATATATCGATAAATGAATGCAGTATTATTGTTGCCGTTATATTCTGTGACTTGTCGTCATTGGTATCGCACAATGCTTCGATCCAGCTTAACAATGTGATTGTTCTATTCAATTCAGTTAATAGTTGTTCGATTAATATAGGAAACTTATTTTCGATTGTATATTTATGAATAAATACCAATTTTTCGGTGAATGTCAGCATTTTTTTATTGATGACGTAAATCAGTGCTTTTGATGCTTCTCTACATATTGTTCTCTGTTCCGGTTTTTCATCACTACCACAAGCCAATTTTAAGAATATTTCGAACCACTTTTCTAACTCATCAGTTGTTGCAAATTTTGAAAAATCGACGTTACTGTTTGATTCAGTGGATGAAGCCTGAACCGTTTTTCTAAGTTTATTGTTCATTGCGAATAAATCTTTGTCAAAATTTGACTTAACGGTACATAAAAATTTTAAATGTGTTGTAAACAATCTTAAGCAAATAGTTAATGTATGAACGACAGTTGTACTCGAATCTTGTATTATTATTCCTGTCAATTGTTCGATAATATGAAACAACTGTTTGAATGTGTTTGGATGAAATTCGAATGACATTGAACTATTGAGTGAACTACTGTTGAATTGCTTTTTTGAATTGAGTTCATTGTCAAAATCGATGTGTGCCAAAATAATCGAAGAGATGAATCGTCCAGAAAATAGGTTGTCATCCAAGTGCATCAGTTGTGCATTTGGAAATGCTCCAATAGACTTCAAATAGTCTAATGAAGTTGTACAGATTTTATCTGAACGCGTCAGTGATTCTAGAACATTGTTTATATCCAATATTTATTTTCAGAATACTATTGCCACAAACAGATACTATAGTACACTACAGCTCGATTTCTTTAATTTCCAGCGTTCTCTATTATCCTAATCTCATTCCTAAACAATTTTCGAAAATTTTCCGTTAGGATCTTCTAAGATTCCAGTCCTCTAGCATGTTGTCCAGGTTTAATCAAGATTCTATACATTTCTTGCACTATTCTATGCTTAGGAAATCAACTAGATGTTATGAAGATTCCGTCAAGAGCCTACATAAGATCTTATCAAGTTTCTGCAAAATTTTCTCTTATGAAATTGTTCGGGGATCTAATAGAATCTTGATAACATGATATGGTTTAGGATTCTATTTGATCACAAGACAAGATTTTAAGAGGAGTCTGGCATAATCCTATATAAACTTGAAAGTGATTGTTCACACGTATCTTTTAAGTTTGGATAAGATCTTGTTACAACTCTAACAGCAAGTCAAGAATAAATATTTTCCACGCAGGTGGAGTAAGCAGCTCATTTGAGTAATTCCAGCAACGATTGGACTAGGAACTTGATCCAAGTTTCCATTGTCGGTCCAAGTACAAATTGATGAGCTCTGTTCAGTGGTATAATTAGATTTTTACAGATCAGATGAAAGTTCCTAAAATTCCAAAATGCTGATATTTCACTATAGAACTTGGCCAGTATTTTAAGATTTTTGAACACATGGCTTGAGGTATAAAAAATCTAATTGTATCAATGGATAGAGGTTATTTGGCTGTACTCAAACCAAGAATAGGAACGTTCGATAAAGTTCCAAGGCGAACCGCTGCCAGAATGACCCGAATCGGCTGTTAACTTCAACTGCTTAAATATTTAAAGCCTTTTTTCCGATTTTCGTCAAATTCTATTAACAGAATTTGTTCTATCAAAATTTATCATCTGACAAGAATCAGGGCATCGTTTTAGATAAAATGGCATGCATAGTTCTTATGAATGAGCGAGAAGTTTTGATCACGACAAGCCTCTGGATGGGTACAGAAATTTCAAAAAGACTTTAAAAATAACTATTTACTAGTCACTTACGGTAGCCGTATAGTTGAAATCCAGAATATTGGACAGAATTTTCACTGCCACGTTTTTGAGTAATTAGAAGTCGATAGCTCGCATAAGGTATCGAATTTGAAAACCATTGTATTTCACCCCAGCTGTACCTGCCTGGATCAGTTGCTAAACCACTGGGGCCACTGTAGATAAGAGTCCAGCTAGAGCCGAGATTGAGACTTGCGTTGGACTGATTACTTCCTTCTAACGTTACGAATAATGGATCACGATTTGGGAAATCGTTGGCTGTGGAAAACCTCAGACCCATAGCTATAGATGTACCTCGTTGCAGTGTGAGGTAGAGACCTGTATTCAGACCCCATTCAACCTCGTCTGTGCCAAAATTCAGATATTTTGTTGTGACATTGCTGTCAAATGCGTTTGATGGATTCTCGTTCGGCGGATAATTCCCACTGCCCATACCAGATGTTGACGGATTACTATCACCACTAGCGATTGTTTCATAGATGCCATAGGGAGTCTCGTTGGTACTAGTGAGTAGTATCGGAGCTGAAATTTCAACATGAATATACTATTAAAAGAACAACTCAAACAATATATGAGATAGAAATTATTGAGCATTCGAAAACGTAACGTAACCGATCTGAGGAACGATAAGGAACCCTATTAAGAAATCGCCTAATGTACCTATATTAGCAGAGACCATTTTACGCCCATTCTAAGCTGTACTTTCAATGTCTGTTGCATACATTGATATCCAATTTTTGTTTTACAATATTTATCGTAGAGTAGCATATTTTTAGTTACTTTTGTGGAATTTTTGATGTTGAATGCTTTTCACAATAGTTTGGTATATTTGATCAGATGTTTTATTTGCTCAGTTGTAGATCTCGATTTCAGCTATAACTTTGCTGCGAAGATATAGCTAAAGTCAAGGTCTACAACTCAGCAAATAAAACCTCTGATCGAATGTGCTAAACTACTGTGAAAATCATTCAATACCAAAATAGTCTACATAAGTAACTACTGCCATCCCTGATTTTCACAGAATTAGGAAATAGGGATCCACGCTAGAAACTCCTGTAGTGCTACAATGTTTACACGGACGCGTTATGAATACATCACTTCTATGTGTGCGTAAGTCAGTGCATGTGTGAATAATTTTTTTATACGGGCATAAAAATAGTGCATGCAAACGACTTTCTATACAAAGAATAGTAATCATGTACATATTCACAGTATTAAAGAATAAAGCTTGAGAAAAATGTCACTTGGTTACAATGGAAACGCTGATCCCAGTCCACTGGTTTAATATAATGGATATTCCTAATTAGAACTGTAAGCGAAGAACAAGCAAAAAAATCCCCCAAAAAGTCAAAAAATAATTCAGTCTTGTTATTCGAAGTTCAAAATCTTGATATACTGTGGAAACAAAACTTATTCCTCGTTCAACAGTGAATATTTATCCAGAAATTCAGCTTTGTATATCTTTAAACAGCTGAGACAATAATTTGTCTTAAAGGTGACCTTCATTCTAATTAGAAACACTGTCTCTAATTAGAATTGTAATGCAATACACCTAGAAATTCGAGATATAATCAGAAAACAGGTATTTCTCGCTACCTGAACTTTATAATTCCAAATGTGCCTCCATGACAAATGTTTCTTTAACTATAGACTATAAATTGACAGTGGTTTAGATCGAATGGATAAACTGGTTTCGAGATATGATTGTTTCAAAGACTGATTGCTCGCTAGAACCGATCGGACTGGCTCATTCCGAAGCGAGTCAAAAGAATGTATAAAATTGTATAGAACACTGAAATTCTTTCTCTACAAATCTTTGCTTTGTTCTATACGCTGATAACTATGATATGTCGATTTTGTTATTGCAAGATAACTATGAACAAATCAACATTTTTTAGAGAGAAAGCCGAGTGCAACAAGCAACATCAATGAATACTTTACGTTTAGATTAAACTCTAAGCTATATGGGCGAATTTCTAAGTAAAGTATATTCTGATAGAAATGTAACAATGTTCTAACCTGTAGTTTTAGTCCACATTGTCTCATAGTAATAGTTCTCTTCAACATCATCATTCGAATCGTAATCAGTGTTAAGGTTGGGTTCATTATCCACATTACTCGTTGTTGTATTGGTTAGTTGTTGTTTTTCTTTTTTCCATTCATCGATCGCTAGTGCAAGAACGTCGTTTAATTGTATGAATAGACCGCGTACGTCGTAAACATTGTCTGCATTATTAAATATGAACTGTATCAATGTAGGCAAAATGTCTTTAAATGATGCTTTTGCAATTGAAAAACTCAACTCAATTGTCAACGCTTGTTTTGCTATAATCAAATCTTTTGACAACGATAATTTATGAATATAATCTGTCAACGGCTTCAACGATATAGAAATGAGACTAGCGGTAATCGGCGATTGTTTGTATGAGAACAAACATTTCGTTTGAATTTGTTCACATAATTGATGTGCTAATGTCAATATTCGATGAATAATCATTGGATCATTCTTTTCGACTGATTCGATCAGAATTAACAGTATTGATGTTAACGACTGAATGCCAAAATAGGATAACTGTTGACGTTGCAGTTCAGCTTTTTGTTGCTTTTGTTTGGCAATGACTAACTCTTGACCGTCATTGTTCTCAGTTCGCAAAGTGTTCGTATTTTCGAAAGGCAAATCCAAAAATTGCTTGGAAAAAATCGATGGATTATTGGTTTCATCTTCTACCGATTCCTTCGTTAGAGATACTCGTAACTTTTGTTCCATTTCAAATACAGCCTTAAGTTCTCCAATGACACTAATGTAATGGATAGCAACGAGCAGCAAGACCTCTTTCATAAATATCTCATGTATTTGAGTGTTGAGATCTGCGAGTTTGGCTGTGTCGGTTAATAGGGATAGACTATTTTGAATTTGCTTAATCGAACATTTTTCAGAACGTGAAACTTGATGATCATGATCCGACTGAAGTGAACTGGTTGTTGCAGCAATAGGAGCATTTGTGGATAAGAATAAATTGATGTAATCTTTCCTATTAAGAGATACGATCGTATCGGAACTTCGTTCCGTGTCAGATATTTTAATTGAATCAACAATTTTTGAGTTGATATTTGACAAATGTTGACCCATGTTGCAGTCACCTGACGATAAAACTGATACAAATGTAGAATATTAAAGCTATGCTACGAATGAAAATCTAAAATAGTGTCTACGTTATTTTTCATAGGATTACATATTCAACGCAACATCAACGAAAAATTGATGTCTTTCGGAAATGTGTCACATAAGAGTCGCCAAATGATCGTATCACTAGAAGGTCATACGGAACGTTTCAAGTGATAAAATCGGTTTAACTAAGGCTGGAAAGTTACCTTTACCAACCAGTAATGTTACCAGATAAGTGGTAACATCGTGGTAGCTTTCCTTTCCTAGTTTTGACTCGAAAACAATGACAATAGGTGGGATCCTCGGTGATTAGGAGAGAAATACAAGGGAGTAATGATGTCTGAGTCTCTTATTATGCCAAGCGAAGCCATACATTTTGTATAGAATGTTGATATTATTCTAAAAAAATAAGATTGTGTTAGATTTGGTATCTATGCTCTTATGGAAGCACGAAATGCACCGTTTTGTACAGTAGCTCCACATGAATCTTATGGTGCATTTATTAAATCCATTTTTGTGAAGTCGATTTATTGACACACTAACCTCTTCCCCATAATAGAAGCCTCAGGAGCTTCTAAACTGTTCACTGTTCAAAGTTTTTGAAGCGGGTTTCTATTATGGAGGAGCTACTAATATGACTTTCGCACAAAAGTTTCCAAAGTCATAAGAGAGTTAGTGTTTCAATCAGAGGTATCTCAAAGACGAAACAACTAGGGGATCGCCTATTTTTTTTTGGAAATTATTGAAATTTCCAGAACTTGGAGTGGTTGATCCCCAATCCTCCTCTGCTCGGCACTTCTGTAGTTTCAATAGTCTTGACTATTTATTTGCAATAAGTTCAAATAATCTTCCAACTCTCTGTGAAACTTTATATAGATACAAAAAACAATATACTATTCGATGTAATAAATTACAAAAAATACAATGAAATAAAAAAAATCATGTACAAATATAGCAGCTTAGATTACTTCCAAAAGTGGTTTGATGTTGTTTGTTTATTTTTTTGTGTGGATATTCTTTTATTCTGATTTCAAATATCAGAATTAATATTTAAAATAAAATTTAACTTATCATACTTTATATTGATTTTCAAATGTATGCTATTTTTAAAAAAATTCCTATTTGTAAATATGCATTATAATTCTTTTAATTTATATCTGAGTGTAAATTATAAAAAGAAAGTCTAAATTTATTTTGAAATTTAATATATGGATTAATTAAATTAAACGTAAATTTAAATTGACACCTCTATAAGGCCTCTGTTGCAGTCACACTCACGTAGTACTTGTTAACAGTTGTTTGAAATAAAAAATTGTAGCTGTTTTAACTTTTTCCTTGTCTTAATGGTTTTGTTTGATCAAAAACGAATTTTAATTTTGACCACAATACATAGATCGATTTTCTAACACATAATACGTGCTCTTTATCGTTGGAACTATCGGTAAGTGCAATGTGAAGCGTCCTCTAGCACGTTTTCTTACGTGCAGAGCACTTGTCAATGTAAATTATCAGTGCTGAAAGAAAGACTAACTTTGAAAACATTCTGAAAACTATCGGACATAATACAAGCTCTGTAGCTCCTACTTTATCTTTCATATCGACCTTTCTCTGAGGAGCTTCTAATACGGAGGATGGGGGGTCCTCATATGGGAAGCGCTTCTAATAAGTGAGCGGCTTCTATTATATGGGAAGGGGCTTTAAAGAACAGATTGTTTGAAGAAGATGTGTGCTCATTCACGTCCAATAGCAGCATATAAGGATTCATTTCTTTATTTTATTTAGAAATGGAGTAGAATACGTAGATGAAATTTATTCTTTATGTCGCAAGCTTTCTACGAGAACTCTTACTACCATCAGACAGATGAACGATACAAACTACTCTCTAAAAACAAAAACTTGCCTAACTGAATCTTTTAGGGCTCTAGATTTGGGTACCATTGTAAGAAATTTTCTTAGTTTTAACCGAAGACGCTGGAACCGTTTAAAATGTTAGATTTTCTGGCTAGAACTATTTTAAGTTCTAAATTTTTCGGTTAGAACTATAAAAAGGTTCTTAAAATGGTATCCACATCTAGAACCCGAAAAGGTTCACTATGACACCTTTGTTTTCGAGAGTAAGAGCTAAATATGAGATAGATGAAGTTAAGGTGAAAGGTGTATAGTTTCTTATTGAGAGTTTTAGTGAGCATGTATATTCGTTCTCTAAACTGTAAGCCAGAAAGTAAGTTATAGAATTTAATGAAGGATATACTAGGAATACTTATATGAATTCACCGATGAGTTTTTAACTCTTTAAAAATAAAATATCTGAAACATTAAGACTAAGAAATTTGATTTTCTAATTAGAAAATCGAATTTTATTTTCATATCATAATGAAGTATCTTTTATTTATTGTATTTCATATTGATAACATATTATCAATATGAAATGAAATAAAAAATTATATTTTAATAAATTCATAAACATTCAACTCACATAAATGTACTCGATAAAATAAATAAATATATAAATAGCTTTAATTTAAATATATTCAAAATGAACTGTGTGCCAAGGTGCATATTATCCCGTCTTGTCAAGGTTTATTGAGTTCGTAAAAGATAAAGGATGTCCTTTTGTACCATACTCTTTATTCTCGTTTGAGTAACGTATAATCTTTTTCTATATCATTTTCTCTCTTTCTCTCGCATTATGATAATTCTTGGTTTAGTTTTGATAGAGAGTAGTTAATAATCAAATAGCGAAATTACAAGACTAACAAAATTTTGTCGGATCAAGAGATACATCGCACGGAAGTAGTGTATTTATGAATAAGTTTCCTGTGTTTATCCTTTGGAGTGAATTGAACGTACGTGTAATCGTCAGTAGTAGAGTGTTGTTGGTCTTATTCTCTGAACTTATTATTTACTAAATCGTTACAATTTAGTGTTGTTTGAATTTTCTTCATTATCTCATATCTCTTGATACCCAGAACATATTTCAATACAGACTTACTCACATGGCAGCTATAAAACTATAATTTATAAGCTCGTTACAGCTGCCGAAGAAAATAATGAATTCCCAACTCTATCGGCTGATCTATGTACATGAATGAACAATGACTTCACAGTGGTCATCGTTCCAATGATTTTCTCCAAATCGACATTGATTTTCGAATTGTATTCACAATCAGTGTTGATTTTCCAGTTTTAGAAAACGAATTTTTTCGAAAATAAAATTGAATCTCTGTAAATTGGAGAATGAAGCATTTTCGAGATATTGAAAATTCTTCGAATGAATCATAAAACCTGAGAAATATTTCAACTTATTTAAGATCGATTTTCTAAAAAGTAGAATTTAAAAAACATTAGTGTAATAACCTTCACCGCACTCTTGAAATAACAAATATTCAAGGGTGTGTAGTTTTGGCCATTACCGTAAATC
This sequence comes from Rotaria sp. Silwood1, assembly GCA_905250075.1. Taxonomy (NCBI): domain Eukaryota; kingdom Metazoa; phylum Rotifera; class Eurotatoria; order Philodinida; family Philodinidae; genus Rotaria; species Rotaria sp. Silwood1. The sequence continues at coordinate 9,450 of CAJNOP010003225.1, forward strand.
GAAAAGTTTCCTGATCGATTCTCTCGTTATAGTTCGATTTTTTTTACACCTTAATAACTAATGAATCTAATTTAATCACTGATAGAAATTGTCTTGCCAGAAATCATGCTGGTTTTCAATAAATGAGGCGATTCATCGAAGTCAATCGTTCTTAGTAGGTTGAGGACGTGAAGTTGTCCGAAAGAAATAATGGGTGGCACAGAATGAATTGCTCTCTTAGTATTTTTGAAGTTTTTCCTCTATTATCCCCATGATTGAAACACTTTTTTATCAAAAAGATGGAGCTTGAAATTTTCTACAAAGTTATGTATGATTCGATCCGAAACTTAGTTTAGATACATATCGGAAAAGATGAAAATAAAGGCGCGCAAACAGCTGTGAAAAATAGATATGAAAATGGTGATGGACCAAGAAAAATTTACCGTGATTTAGGTGGAGTAGTTTCATTACGAACAATTAAATTGAAGGTTCAAATGATCCATAACACTAGCTCTATCAAGTTATCGTCACCTTCCGGTTGGTCACTCGCAGTTCAAACTAAAGTCAATATCTCGAAGGTTAAATATCATCTTGCTCAGCAGAAGCAGGTGTCAACAAGAAAATTGACTGCTGAAGTAAATATTTCAAGAAGAAGCGCACAAAGAATATTACGTGAAGATCTTGGTTGTTTTCCATACAAGAAAATGAAATAACCTTAGCTAACAAATCTTCAAAAAAAGAAGAAGGTGAAATTGGAAAATTGGGTATTTAATCATTATATCAAGGAAGATACCAAAAAATGGCTTTTTACTGATGGAAAATATTTTAATTTAGACAGTGTATACAATGTTCAGAACGATCGTATACAGGCAGTCAGTAAGGAAGAAGCAGATGAACAAGGTTTTATACATCAGAAAACAACATTTTCAACTAAGGTGATGGTATGAGTTGGTGTATGTAGTGAAGGTTTAACAACACCAGCGATTTTTGGAGATGGTACTATGGATGCAGAAATTTACATCAAAGAAGTTCTTCCAATAGCTCGTAAATGTGGCGACAGTATGTTAGAAAACCGCTGGACATATTAAGACGATGGAGCAAAACTTCACACACATACTATGACTCAAGAGTGATGCGCTAATTCTGATCATGTTCCTGATTATATTTTGAAGGATCGTTGACCACCAAATTCGCCTGATTTATGTCCATTAGATTAGATTATAAAGAATGAACTAGCTGCATCTATGGACTGGAAGAACATAACAACAAAAGCAACATTGATAGACGAAATAAAACGTTCTGTCAAAAAAATTAAAAAAGAAAAAATTTTACAGTCTGTATTTGATTTTACTGTGCGATTATATTTAATCGAAAACAGTGCAGGAAACCATATGTCTTAAGTAAATTATACACTTTGTGGAGAATTTCAGGCTCTATCTTTTGATAAAACAAAATATATTTCAATAATGTGGCCAATAGAGGAAAAGCTTCAAAAATACTAAAATGGCAATTTATGCTGCGCCAGCCGTTAGAAAACTTTATTTACCTTCTTGGCAGAATTTGCTTTTGTTAGACACGCAACAGAAAAAAGCAAATGCAACATTAAAAAAATGAATTCTTTTATTCAAAGAAAGAAATTGAGCACTCTCAAAAATCAATTCGAGTGCTCATAACGAGATGGATGCGGTACGCATGTCTGTCCATTTTAGATGAATATGCGATGATCGATAATATATAGAAATATTCGCAATTAAAAAATAGTCATATGACTCTTATACAAAAGCAACAACTCATCAGAACGATGCTTCTGGAAAGGATCTCTCGAAGGGTATATGTCACATAGAATAAATCTAATTGTTGATTGAATACATTTCAAAGCATTTTTATAAAAAAAACGACATAGAAAAAGGAGAAATTTTAATCGTGAGAGGAAACTGCGTTCTCTCCTAATGTAACAAACCTTCTGTATTGAGACAGTCAACGCAAATGAAGAAAAACACGTGCGCGAATCGATATTCCTTTTCTGAATGTACAAGTCGTAAGCAAAAATCACATACCTGCTTTATTTTGTCGTTTCGTATGTTTCGTTCTGCTTTTCGCTCACATACATATATATATGTATATGTATATTTTTTATAATGCTTTACTGGATGTCTAATTAATGCCCATAAGCCTTTGAAAACATTATCTATGCATGTAACGAAAGATGCTAAAGGGAGAAATATAGGGATCAAGACAGAAAGAGAAAAAGGACAAAAAAGAAAAAAAAGAGACAGAAAAAGAAAATAAATAAAAGTATCAGAAGAAAAGAAAGAACAAACAAGAGAGCGCGTCATAAAAGAAATAGATATAAGATACCAGCGCTATAGCAGAGAGAAACATTATGGTCCGATGCATTGAGGTTGACAAAGACGAACAGGAGATGAACATGAAAATCAGGCAACACGATCAGACTTGACAGTATGATAAGTTCATACAGACGTATTAGCTTAGATAAAGAGGTACGAAGGATGGGGTGGGGGAAGTTAGGGTAAGCATGCTCAGCAGACTCTTAGGAATCATTTTCGTTTTATATGAACGACTGTAGAAACGAAAAAAATATATCGAGCTTATCTTTAAGTATAAGATGAATGGAGTCCATAACATTGTTTACTAACCAGTGAACACATTACTCTATGCTCAGAACGAATGGTAATAGTCTTTTGGCCCGATACATACGTTTTATCACAAACTGTTTGTCAAGGCATTGTTTCCTAAATGAATTCAGTGCTTGTTGATGGAGCAACATAGATCCATTTATTGAATTATTCAAATGGATTCAATACCTCCTCCTGTATCTCGTGCATAGATTGTCAAGAAATATTTTGTTGTACATGGATGCAAAGAGAAAATCATTCAAATACGAGACCTTTAGAGTTCACTTTAAACAGGTGAAATAGAAATGTCCGAGATCATTCTTTTGGTAATCAGTAAATAAGGGAAATATACCGAACAGTCAATTGGATACGAGAAGAACGTAAGTTGAAAACAAAATTCTACGAAATTCTTGTGAGAAAGAGCCATTCATATGATATAATTTCATAATAGCTACTCTTTGTCTGATCTTACTTTTTAACAGGGGGACCATTCTGCTCTGGCCTACACTGAAAAAAGCCATAGAAGAATCAAGTCTTGCACTAAAAAAATGCTCCATAAACCCTTGAAGGGTTTATTCTTCTACGTCTATAGCTAGATTATTCCATAATTATGGAAAAGAGAATCCATTATTCTACAACTAAAGGTAGATCATTCTACTATTATGGAAACAAGTAATACTCGTCCGTATGACTCGCATGACATTCGGCTACATATTCAATCGTTTTATCTTTTATAGCGCTCTGCAATCTTCAACCTATCTAGTATCTAATATTTCGAAGGAGTGGATATCTGTATGTACGCTGATATTAATGCCAACCTCGTTGTGCAAAATGGTAGACGGATTCACATGGACGCTTTTGTTGCAAATAAATCTAATCAAATTAATACCCTCACATTGATACTTCAGAAAAAGCTTGTTAGCGCAGCTGCAAAGGAGCTAAAATGTGGAACTCATGTATAATTTTTAAACTTGCCATCCTCACATCTGATTTTTAAATCTGAAAATAGCTTTTTTTGAGTATCTATAAAAGCGTTGATATATTATATATAATCTAGAGCCTTACATCCGCGCTTACTGAGGTCCGTAATGGGGAGGATGGGGTGTTTGTAATGTTCTTTCCCGCTGCTATGTGCCTGTAATCTGGTGGCGGGGAAGAGAGAGGAAGGAACCGGAAAACCTTGACATGAAAACTTATACTCACTATTTTCTTCAAAAACATACGTGAGATCTACAAAATTATGTATTAATCCAAATGAAGTTGAGCTGGGCCATTTATATTATTTACCAAAGGCTTACAAACCTGGTACTTCTCTTCGCCCAATAATATCTGGTCTGAAGCATCCTACAGTTAAAATTTCAAAGTTTCTTGATGAATTACTTATATCTTTATTTGATAAAATGGCTTCGAGCACCACTGTGACTTCTGGTTTTGAATTGATAAAACGATTGCAAAAATGCTATGTAAATAATATGCGTCAACAAACAATATTCTGTACAATTGAGATGGTTGAACTTTATACTATGGTGCCGCAAATTGAAGGAGTACTTTCATTAAAGAAGATGTTAGATTGTTTACAATTAAAACAAGTCGGTGGCTTGAAAATTGAAACTACAGGGTGTTACATAGCCCTTTTCTCCCCCTCTAGCAACTTCAATTGTAAATGATATCACAAAGTATTATATACCAATTTAAAGCGCATCAAAAACTGGATTCATTGGTACTAAATAGTAAAGGTTATGAAGATCTTTTAATAAGACATTCTCAGAAATTTTATACTTTTTTGGCGTAGAAAAT
>CAJNOP010003226.1:0-13860 GCA_905250075.1 Rotaria sp. Silwood1
CTCACAATCGAATATGTATGATACTGAGTGACCGTGTTCTGTCCCTGGTGTCATCGGTGGTGGTCTGGTCTGGCGATAATTCATTATGATTTGTAGTAGTTCTCTTTGGCCCTACAAACCAACGACGAGCAGATATAATCCAATAGGCACCTGCAAGGAATGCTATGCCACCGACGATTACTACAGCATAGTTCATATTATCTTTGGTAACTGGATATTCAGCCGGAAAGAACATGATGATAGATGTGATGAAAAGCCAAACGGCCGAGATAATAGCGATGGGTAGACTGAATCGACCTAAATTGAATTCACCGAGTGGAAAAGTATGTCTGGCTGTTGTACATCGGAATAAAATAGGCATAAAGTAGGATATTTGATAACCGAGTGTGGCTATGGATAGAATAGCACTGAAAGCAGTCGTCGATGCTAATTGAAGTAGGAGAAGAAGACTGTCAATGACGAAAACAAATATCACATTGCCCAATGGAGTTTTTGTCGGTTTGAATATCCAACGTAGATAGAATGATAGTGGAAATACACCATCACGAGCCATAGCAAAGCTAGAGTGAATGAGATGTTATGAACTGAGAAAAGAAAAAAAAACATTCAACTAATGCATACCCAATTCGACTGGTCACTGTCAATGATGACATACCGGCAAAATACAAATTGATAATTAGTAGAATCGTCAATGCAAGTGCACCTTTATGAGGGACAGCAAGCTGATACGTAGCAACGGCAAGATTTTGCGTTGAGTTATCTCCACTATTGCTATCAATAAACGAGCCCACATCCGGAATGGCAAAGAGTAAAGCAAGCAAGTAAGCAAAACCAGTAATAGCACTGCATATACAGGTGCCTACGATTCCTTTTGGAGCTTGAAAACAAGAAAAATCGATCATTTTACTGACAATCATTGTAAAAAGCTTAATTTCTTTCGAATATTTACTCACCTGCTCGGCTTGCACCTCTAGTTTCTTCAGCCAAATGGGCGCCGGCTTGAAAATTCAGAGATAATAAAAACATATTTAAATCCAAAACTGTTACCTTCATAGCCAGAGAACGAAAAAAGTGTCGAAAGAATGCCAATCAAACATACATATGGAAATGAAAATCCAGTACCATTGTATGTTGATGTGAAAACATCATGAGCCGTGGCTCGTTCAGGAGCCATAGAAAGAAGAACTACAACAATGATAACTGCTGATCCAAGCTGAAATATAACAGCAAAATTATTAAGCCAGCCTTGCTGATCAATGCGCAACGCATTTTGAACAGCCCATACAAAACATATTCCTATACCAATGCCCACTTGGGCACCTGTGCTTAGTGAATCTTTCCCTTCGAGAATAATGGCAGCATTAATAATCGTAGCAAAGCCAGATGCAAATGCAACATCTCCTGCAACATGTTTTAAATCATAAATTGATTGACGATTTGATTGTTTTCCTACCTGCAAAGTTCCCTATGAAATTGAACCAACCACAAATAAACGAAGCCAACGGCGCATGCTTAGCGGAAACCAACTGGCCTGCCCTAGAAGAAGAGAAACATATTTCTATCATCAGTTGGCTGATGTGCAACTCTCAAGAACATACCAATGATATACAGATCCAGCGCTAGGGTATACAGAACATATTTCAGCTAAAGAAAGTCCGATGAGGATAGTAAATATGGCTCCAATAACCCATGCCCATATTGTTACACCTGATCCGCCAGTGTTCAATGAATATGTGAAACCGATTGAAATTGATGTGAGAACATTGACAGCAGTGAAACAGAAAGCAAATGACATAAATGGGGAAAAGCCACGGTAAAGCTCTTGCGTGTAACCCATCTCTCGAAGAAGACGTACATCAGGATCTTCAATTTGCACCATGTTTGTTTTCGTGGTCTAGACCAAGTTAAATAATAGCTTAGGAGATGGTGACTCTGTCTCAAAATCTAAAAATTAAGATTTTCCATGAGATCAGTTTAGTGCTATATAATCATTTAGCACTGAGTTTCCTTTTGAAAAAAAGAAACTTAATCATTCAAATTTTATTTTACAAGAATTCATTTAAGAACTAGTCACATGATCGAACATGATTCATGACCTAGAAAAGCATTACTTACTCAATACGTCGTACGATGAATCTTACATATGAGAAGCAATATAATATTTACTTTGTTTACTCCATTTTTAGTTTTACTTATGTATTAAAACCTTGATGATCTGGAATATTCTAGCTGTCGTCGTATTACGACTGATAATTTCTAATATCATTGTAGAAAATTATAGGTTGCTTCATCAGATCTACGCACTTCTTATTGCTAATACAATCAAGTATGTCCTTTTTCATCGCACATACGACTGTCTATTGTTTGCCCTTGTACGTTGAAGTACTAGCCATAAACAACTTGAAGAAAATAGGGTACCACTTACTCTTTCGAATGGTGTATGATGAAGATAAATTTTCATTCATATTGACGCTTAAGATTTGCCAAAAAAAAGTAGTTGTCACATAATTGTCAAAGGATGAAAAACGGCATACTTTATTTGCATTGGCAATTAGAATTGTATAGATTTGATGACATAAACTAAAATTTTCTAGAATGGTTCTATAGCCTATGAGTTGTAGTATGGGCAATACTAGACCGTTCCAGATCATCGAGGATTTTGATGTACACACAAAACAAAAAATTCTGCTCGCTTCTTGAATCATATAGGCACAAATGTATTGTTGTAAAAAATAAGTGTAACATAAAAAGTTTTTACTATTTGTTCATTACACATGATAGAAGTTTGCGACATGTTGCGAATTCATGTAGTTTTATACAATTTCCTGTGTTCATAAACTCTTTCTAGGTATATGAACCAAATAAACTGCACAGGCGAAGTGTTTGTTATTCTATGATTGTCTTCAAAAATGTACAACGATAAATTCTTTATACAAGGACTTGTTGCGTTCATATATTCAAAAAAGGATTTATGTACTAATGATAAGCGGATAACGAGCGTTTATTATTATATACTATTCTTTACAATGATATAAACTTTTTTTGAAGGGGTACTTCGAATAAAAAAAACTCAAGAGACTCAGCTTGTTTAATACGTCTGATGAGTCAGTACAGCTCGAAAGATTTTTTTTTTTGCATGTGAAAAAAATTAAGCAAAATATTTTCGTTTGGACGTAGATGATGCATCATACACATGCATGGTATCACTCTCCTGTTGTTTTCAATCAACGAATTTATTTACTCGAAGAAGTCACGATAGAAACCTAATGCTCTGTTAAGAAATTAGAAAAGCTTTTGAAATGATCATGAGTGAGAGGCACATCTAAATCAGTTGAAAGACATTGTAATTATTCTAATAAGACCAATAAAATCAGAGAAAAGTATGATGGACATGCATATAATTCATCAATAATAATTTACTGTTACTTGTTAAAATTGCCTGAGTGTTTAATTGACACTCGAGTGTTGAAGTGCTTCTTAATCATTATAAGAATGAAGAATAAACACTAAACGTAGAAAAATACGAATATTTAAAAAAATAAACTTACTTGTATAACTTGTAGTACAGTGTTGACTCCTATGATGTCGTTTCGATCTAGACTATGTCCCTACATCATAATTTTGCAATTGCTTTTATTTTCACTAATAAATGTGTGCAAGCGAGACGACAGTCTTCTGACAAGAGAAAAATAAAAGAAATGAGCGTCATCGATAAAAGAAAAATACAGAACACGAAAGACTAGTCAATAACACGTGCAATTTACTATTGCTAGGTACGGTCTTCCCTTTTATTTCATACGAATGAAGGTGCACAGAAAAAACATCAATACGATATTCAATCACAATGAAGTCGCATTTCTTTTCATGCTTTATTAATCATGTGGAAATTTGCACATGTAAACAATCATAGCCGTCATGTAAATATTGTTATGAATAGACCGAGTAAATACGACTAAAACAATATGAAAACAAGTTTTCAATGATTCGTAATAAACACCGCTTGTATATACATACTATAGTTTATTTTTCTATAAGCAAAAGAAAGCCGCTGTACACTTTGATAAACGTAAAAGTGTAAGAAAGTGTTCTAGTAAACAAGAAACTTTGCCACAAGTAGTAGAAAATTTTCGATTCGGACTTAGTCTGAGTTTTTCTCAATAAATATTGAAATTTATAAATCCTCTTCAAACAAAATCATCGAATAAAACATAATGTTACAATAAAAACAGGTGCTTCTGTCAGTAATATTGCCAGTCTATTTCAATTTTGATGATGAAGAACAATCTCAGGATTCAACTTGGCAAATAATTAAACTGAGTGTGAATGTACATGTGACTAATGTTAAAGAGAGTATGTATAATTGTGATTCATGCCATGAATTTTTCGGCATCCTACTGATATTTCCATGATAGACATATGGATGAGTTAGTTGATATTCTACAACATATATAAAATTCAGTCTCGAACCTTGAAGTGTATGACACTCGCATAACGTCAAGAATAGTCAAAAATAATACTCTTTCATAATTTGACGATCATCAGACTTATTGAAGATTTCGAAGAGAACTAATAAATATTAGGTATTGCAGAGCATACATCACTTTACCGATTGTTTTGAGATACTAATGTTTTCTATTGAGCTTTCAAGATTAATTACTCGACGAGAAAAAAAACAGACCTTTAACATATAACCTTGATATTTATAGTCGAATTCAGATAAGTTGAACTATAATATTCTTTCAAGGTTTCGTTCGAGAAAAATAAAATTAGGAAACTTTTGCTGATTTTTTATGCTTTTGGGAACTCGAAATGTAAATTTAGCACCAAAATATTTTTGGTACCTTATCTGTTCTCACAAGGTCTCCAGATATGTAACATTTTTAATCAACGATATTTTTCTTAACGCTCTAGATACACTAGATAATAAAAAGGTCCCAACAGCTTTTTCTACAGGGTCCTGTTACGCTTCTCATTGATTCAACTTTCATTCATATCCTTTCAGTAGCATTTTATTGATATCACGTAGAGATTGAACACAAAATGTATAATATTCCGATTTATGAAAAGGTTCTCTATGAAGTTAGGAAGATCTCAGGCGTCTTTAGCATATCGAATCACAAGAACCTAAGAGTTCAGTAAAAGTTATATCGTTCGCTACACTCAAGTACCGTATTTCTCCAGTGAACTCTGAAAGATAATTGCCCATTTTAGTTACTGCTTCATTAAAGTTTATCAATGATGTTTATGATATTTGAGTTATGGAATACATCGTTTATCTCTTGATGTGCTGAATTACACATCCTCTATTAACTTCCATAACATCTAATCAATTAGGCATGCAAGTACAAGCTAACTTGTACTGGTAAAATACAGCTGTTATTTGTATGCCTGATTCTAACAGGGTATTCTCCGCTTTGTTATTGATATGATAATATTTTTTCTTCCTACTGTTCCTCTATGTGGAAATTACAACGGAGAGAAAGAAGAAGGAATTCGAAGCCAAGATATTTGCGGACAACATTAGAAGAAGATAAATATAAACAAGAAAAAAGAAAGAAAAAAGATAGTCCGATAGCCTCGAACATTTCCACAGTCAGTCAATATATATATAGAAGCAAAGAAGTCGTATCATTCTAACAAGATGATGACTCGCATTTTTCTTCAACTACTCTTATTGGGAAATGCTCTGGTTTTGGTGGCCGGTCTTTTTTTCTCATCAGGACTTAAATCACCCACTGTGTATGAGATGAAACAAAAGTTACTTACAATAGGTACTTCGTCATACACAATCAAGGACAAGAAGGGCAATCCCGTCTATAAAGTTTGTTTCTGTTTAATTTGTCTGGCAACTATTTTTAGTATTATTTTTAACGTGTTTAAAATAGGTCGGATTCAAAACACTAGGTCTGGGTAAACATTTGGAATTAACTGATATCAATTCAGGAACAGAATTATATTCGAGTAAGTAAAAGACTATATTCCACATTTTCCTAACGACCATGTCTGTTATGTCGTCTATTTGTAGTCAAACACATTATCAATCCACTTGGACTCGCCAAATATGAGATTCGTCAAAACAATCAAGTCGTCGCTGATGTGAAGTTAGTTTTTTTAATTTAGCAAAATTGATTTTTAGTCTTTCTGCACGAGACTTTGCCATATTAGTATTCTGGTCAATTCAGAATTGAATCTGAGCACATTTCCTAAAAAAAAAGGCTTTCAGTCTTAATCTTGAATAACCAAGCTGGTCGGCGCGTCGTCCACATGTAAAGTCAAGGCCACTGATGATAGAACACAAAAGACAGAACAAGACATGAAGTGCACTTATACAGATTATGTTGATTTAAATAGTTTTCTTCTATTCTGACACATTATTAGGAGTGCGGCTGTATAAGTGGTGCTTGAAGAAGAATAGACTTTTTTTGAAAACCTTTATTCACCAGAACATCAAGGAAAGTGTATAACCAGAAAAGGAGAGAGATAGGAGAGAAAGATACGAGATGAAGAATGGGACATAACATTGCTCTAATATAACTAGAGAAAAAAATTACATATCTGCAAGAGAGGCAGACGATGAGATAATATGATATCACACGGACAGAGAATGTGGTAAACAATTAGTGATATCGATACAGTGAAGGAAAAAAAGGAAGGATAGAACACCAGAAAAGTATATGTACTATAATGGAACGAATATAATAATACGTGAAAGTGGAGACTGTAACAGTGGACCTCCTTTCCCCTAAAATACTATATGTCTGCACATGTATAAAAGAAAAAGAAGAAAGAAAGAAAAAATGCGCAAGAAAACAGCTGATACTCTACAGAGAAGAGAAAGATAAAAGACAAACGTTTCAGGACATGAACCTTTATGATTGAGTTTAATGATTCTTCATAATAGTGTTCTTGAATATAAGAATAACTTGGTTTATGTTAGAGATGAATTTTCATAATTTCAGGTAATGATGACTGATTATCTATTTGATTATCTAGTTATAACTCTATGAATCTTTATAGTATGTATGAGAAAAATGCAGAAAAACGTGAACAAAGATGTTGATTGGACTCTTTGTTGATATTTTGGCTCAAAACCACGTGTTTTTGTGTTCGAATATCTGACATTTCTTTATTCTCAACTTATTCTATTCATATCAATCATTCGGTTTTGTTTTCTGCTAAGCCAATTTTTCATATAAACTAAGGGAGATTTCTTGAAATTGCATTTTTATATTTATGACTTCGTTATATCTATTAAGATATTACCCGAATAAATCTGATTGATCATTCTAGTTAAAATTTTCAATGTTTTCATCTTTAAATGTAGCGATTTTAATTTATGACTTATATTTTTAATGATACAACGTATATATTGTAAATGGAAATATTCAAGGGTTGATTCAATTCCAAGAAGCCTCTATACATCTTTGAGCACATCAGAATTATGATGAGATCTATCTTTCTTACTTGTGTCCGTTCATTATAAGAAAGAACTCACTTCAAATTGTAATAATGTATTCATTTGTCCTAAAAATTTTCAGTCAACTATAATGATAACTACACTATCTGTAGTCAACTTGTAATTTAATAAAAGAACTACGATACATTGCTATATATAAATGAGCAAAAATATTGCTCCTTGTATTATTTTTGTCATCCTTTCTTTGTTTCAGGCGTAAAGTGAAATGGACTGGACTTGGCACCAAATTCAAGGTGACCTCAAAGTTGGGCACGTTCAAGATCTCAGGAAACTTTCGAGCGCAAGATTTCAAAATAAAAAAAGATGGTCAATTGGTTGCCACGGTTTCAAAGAAGTTCTTTTCCTTTCATGACAAGTACGGTGTTAAAATAGAACAAGGTCAAGATGCACCGTTTCTTCTGTGCTTGGTCGTCGTGCTCGACGAAGTCACTCATGATTAAACAAACAATAATAGAACAATATTTACGTACATTAACTAATTAAAAGCATGATTGCTCCCTTCGATAGTTTTGCCTCACATCTATGCATCATTAAAACTGATTCATTTAAACGAAAACTTTCAACCAAACAAATAGAATGAGTCTGCTAAATCGAAATGAGAGTTTCATTTTAAAGTGTATTGAATTTCAGAATAATTCGAAAATACACAATTCTTTATCATTATCCGTCATATGACAAATACAACAATAGTGACATATTGTCATCTAGATGTTATTAAATTAGAAAAAATAATTTTTCATTTAATTTTCCATTAAATGTTAAGGCAATGCTTGTGAAAAATCTTTGAACAATTTTTTTACTTTTCAGGCAGAAATTCATTGATGTGACTTGGTAAGGACTTTCAAGATGAATATTATGAAAATAAAGAATGTTATCTCTTGCATCGGGAACTGAATGATAAATTAAACTGTCGCCCAGTGCTATTTCTAACACCATCAAGATAAACTGTTGATATATGAACCGGTAGGTAAAGAATATAAGTGTGAAACAAAAGCCCAAAGATTATTTCAGTCAGATAATGTATAACAATGTATAGTAGTGGTTCATTTTTTAGCGTGAAAAGTGTATCCGTAAATCAAAACTTATCAATTCATGATCATTTTAAAATTGCCTCGTTGACACTTAGTGCAAATTTTCAAGCACAAGAAATGATCCACAAGTGACATCGAAAGTCAATAAATTTGATAGAGATTCGATAGACTAAAAAACGGTTTTTCAAAGAGAACGCTAAGTTCAATTGTTCACCGTCATTTCGATTTTTGTAACAATGCATGTATTCAAACCGTTTAAGTTGTTTTTGCCAAAAATAGAGAAAATTACCCTCATCTATTCAACTACATGACACAGCACTCATCCATCAATAGAAAATTGAATTAAGGAAGGGATACTACAGAATCTGAAAAACGAGTCAATCAAAAAAAAGCCAAACTGAATGAATTTGGGTTTCGGTTGTGTTCAGTTTTCTTTTAATTTCTGATAAAAAAATGAAATTTCGCAACAATATTTTGAAATATGAAAAGATTAGTCTCAATTCAGTTAGATTATAAAGCAACTGGACAATCATCAATCAACAAGGATAGCTGATAGTACACATAACACATCGCTTAACCACTCGATTGAGTCGATTCAGATCATATCTTCACAAATGAATACTCCTCAGTTCTCAATGTTGATGAAATTCTTCATGGCTTCATTTTACTAAAATAACATTATTTTCCTTTGTATGACCTATGACTTGTTCGTTCATGCTGCCAGACTTTACTTCTGATAGAAGCATAATGCAATAGAGCTAGATTTTTGAAAGCAGTATCTTGATCTGTTAAATAAATGTGCACAATATCTACCTCACTTTTTAATCATATATAAACATTAGTTTAGTCAATGTAGTGCCATTTCTGCAAGAACAAAGCTAGTCTGAGGGCTGATTTTTCCATAAATCATAGAAAATGTCATGATACTTTCGTCGAGCTCAAAATATTGTTTTTTTTTGTTCCCTATCGATGTTCATATCTGGTCTTATTGAAATATGATTGACTGGCTTTCTCTGCAATGTTCAAACTGTTACATCAATTCTAATTCTTTCAAGTCAAGCCTTGCTCAATAGACATTCATCGAATTGTTGTATATGCAGAACAATGAAGATGTAGAATATGTACACAAACACTTTCAACAGGGTATTTGCGTGTAGTTGACAACGACATCTTTCTATGTCGATTGTGATGTTTTAAACGAGTGATGTGTACAGGTAAAGTGAGGAACGAAGAAAAACAAAAGTCACATGGCTACTAAATACGATGCATCAACACTCGATCGTTATTTAGACGAAGACTTAACGTTAATAAACAATAAAAATGTGTGGAAAGAATATAAACGTGGCGTACAACATAAAGACGATGTGTGCTATATTTATAAACCCTCAGGTGATTCTATTTGGTGGATTAAATTAGTTGCACATGTCGAAAATAGTTCAATGGCAAATATTGATGATCTACTCGATACCAGTCTCAAAGAACGTCATTCGGAATGGCATGAACTTTTTATTGATGGTCGAATAGTGCACAAAAACGAAGATGGTCGAAGTGAAATTTGTTATTTTCAGTAAGATTTATTGAAATATATGTAAAAACGAACTTTATAGGTTATCATGTCGTCCAGATGAAATCAGCCAAATTTAGTTTTTGTCTTTTTCCACGTATTCTCATATTTTTATCCTGATTTGGTAGAATAGTGCAAATAAAAATCGCCAAATCAAGTTTTTCGTTCATTAAAATTGTGCATTTTCTCACTCGTAGCATAAGCTTGTTTCAAAATAGGAATGTAATGGGTCAAAAACTGATTTCATGATATTGAACCTGAAATGACTTGTACTTAGCTTATTGTGCTCATTGAGTCGAAAACAAGAACATAGTCATCCTACTAAATATGAATATAGAATGTTTTGCTCTTCTACTGCAATATTCTACATGATGAATCCATTTCAAATGCCCTTGTATAGTCTTATAGAAAACTTCATAATGCATATTTCAATAAATAAATTATTGAGGACAAATGGTTGATATCTGATGAAGAAAAATTGATAATACACTTGAGCTCATTTCCTTTCGGTCATTCGATAAAATAAAAATTTCAATTTGTTAGATATGCATCTCCATCAATTTTGATCGCTCCTCGTGACACATGCTATATCAAAATACGACGAACTCTGCCAAATGGATTTATGCTTAGTTATCGATCGATCGATCTGCCAGAAGCAAGAGATCCGAGCGGTAAATTTGTACGAACTATTTTCAAAGGTGCACATCTTATTGAGCAGACAGATAACAAAGATAGTTTTCGTTACACATATTTACAATATGCTGATCCTGGTGGTCTTATACCAAAGATACTTGCTAATCGACCTCAATGTGATATTATTCTTAAAGAAATTGAAGGAATTCGACGTGCTATGAAAAATCCAATACATTCTAATCGATGATGTAAACATATTTTTTTTAATAAAAATTCTTATCAACGCATTGCATATTATTGAATTCATAAGCTCCACGGCGTTCTTTTTATTAGTTTATATTGTGATGCATTTCTATAACAATTGTTTGCAAATTTTCTTCTTGTTAAACTTTATGAATCGAAAATTCATTTTTTTCAATGACTAACCGAACGATCGACAATTGGAAAGTTAGTAGATGTGCATTTGAGCAGTGCAATATGATTTTTACGCATAGAAGTGCAATGTTTGTTTTATCTCATCAGTGACAAAATATTTTGTTCGTTTTATAATATGAGAAAGTATTTTACAACTTTGTTTAGACGTTCTTATCAATGAAACGAAACAAAAATTTCTCTTCAAGCCTTCTCTGTCATCCTCAATGATTTCAAAAAATCTATGATTACGGCGATATAGAATAAGTTTCTCAAAATCTCAATTCGAATTCTTACAGATATCATTGTGTATATCAATGCAATGGTGAACAGAACATACTTGTCCTTGATTAAATTTCACAAATTGCGAAATAAGCAGTACCGAATATTTTTTCTTCGAATGGGTGAGCAGGTATAAGTCAGTAAAACGATAAATAAACATCTTATCCTTACACTCATCCTTATATCCTCAGAGACTTTCAAAACTGGCAAAGGATTTTAGAAATATCACCGGAAATTCAGCAGTCCAATCCAAAGATCAAGTATTCTTATAAAAACAAACAGCTATGATTGCCTTGTTCAATCGTAGCATTTTTCTGCGACTGAAAATTGCTTTTCAGATTAATTGCTATCGGTCAATAATCGATGTGAAGCTAGCACGACGCGACGAGCTAGCACGACGAAGAAAAAAATTTCATTGGATATGAAAATCAACCAATGAAAAAATTACAATAATAAAAAACACCCTTTTGAGGGTTTGCGCAACCATAATGGCAGCACTTAGCAACCAATACAAAATAAATCAGTGTGAAGCTAGCACGACGAAATGAAAACACATAATTTTGAAAAAAAATCCATTTGTGCACCACACGATCCATTGCCCGGACATGAGTTATACATCAACTTGTAGAGAATTTAATACTCTATCAAATGATGTATAACTCATCTTCAGATTCCATTTCCATATCGGTGATACATGGGCATCTTTGGATCCAATAACAAAAAAAAGCCAAAAAAATTTGAAAAAAAAAATTATTTCCTGGGCAAACCATCCATTGCCCGAAAATAAGCTATCCATGATTTTGTAGAGAATTTAATTCTACATCGAATGATGTATAGTTCCTATTAAGAATCAATTTCCTTGCTGGTGATCACGCCCAAATTATGACACGAGCCAAAAAAAAATGGAAAAAAATTTGAAAAAAATTTATCTCCTCAGCAAACGATCCATTGCCCGAAGACAAGCTATACATCATTTTGTAGAGAATTTAATTCTGCATCGAATGATGCGTAGCTTATATTCAGAATCCATTTCCTTGGGGGTGATCACGCCAAAATTATGACATGAGTCATAAAAAAATTGGAAAAAAATTTGAAAAAAATTTGTTTCCTGGGCAAATCATTCATTGCCCGAAAATAAGCAATACATCATTTTGTAGAGAATTTAATTCTGCATCCAATGACGTATAGCTCATATTAAGAATTCATTTCCTTGGGGGTGATCTTCCCCTTATTATGAATTGAGTCATAAAGAGATTCGAAAAAAAATTTGAAAAAACTTTATTTCCTGCGCAAACCATCCATTGTCCGAAGACAAGCTATACATCATCTTGTAAAGAATTTAATTCTGCATCGAATGACGTATAGCTCATATTAAGAATCCATTTCATTGAGACTGATCAGGCCCAAACTATGACATGAGTCATAAAAAAATTGGTTAAGGAGCCACAATCGCGATTTCGACCTTGCTTAAGGGTCTCATCGGGTGGCATCATTCAAATTCACCATAACTCTAAGGGCTATGACAAAAACCGAATGTTCAACTTCTAGATTGTGGCTGTTATTCATTATGATTGTAGCTCATACAGTTAATACCTGTTCTCTTCTAATTTTCTAATTAGGAGTTGAACATTCGGTTTTTGCCATAACTCTTAGAGTTGTGATGAATTTGAATAATGCCACCTGATGAAACCCTTAAGCAAGGTCGAAATCGCGATTGTGGCTCCTTAACCAATTTTTTTATGACTCATGTCATAGTTTGGGCCTGATCACTCCCAAGGAAATGGATTCTGAATATAAGCTACACATCATTCCATGCAGAATTAAATTCTCTACAAGATGATGTATAGCTTATCTTCGGGCAATGGATGGTTTGCCCAGCAAACAAGTTTTTTTCAATTTTTTTTCAAATTTTTTTGTGACTCATGACATAATTTGAGGAACATCAACCCCATGGAAATGGATTCTGAATATAAGCTACACATCATTCGATGTAGAATTAAATTCTCTACAAAATGATGTATAGCTTATCTTCGGGCAATGGATCGATTTCATAAAATTTTTGTTTTTTTTCGAATTTTTTTGATTTTTCTACTGACTGGACCCATATTTGAGGCTGGATGACCCATATCTGAATAGATTCTTAAGATGAGTTGTACATCAATCGATAGAGAATTGAATTCTCTACAAATTGATCTACAAGTCTTCTTCGGGCAATGGATCGTTTTCATAAAATTTTTGTTTTTTTTCGAATTTTTTTGATTTTTCTGCTGACTGGACTCATATTTGAGACTGGATGACGCACATCTGAATAGATTCTTAAGATGAGTTGTACATCAATCGATGGAAAAGTAAATTCTCTACAAATTGATCTACAACTCATCTTCGGGCAATGGATCGATTTCATAAAATTTTTCGTTTTTTTGGAATTTGTTTTGTTTTTTCGACTGACTAGACTCATATTT